>CAUDMG010002135.1:454012-551512 GCA_958450375.1 Homarus gammarus
CCATGGAATAATAATAATAATAATAATAATAATAATAATAATAATAATAATAATAATAATAATAATAATAATAATAATAATAATAACACTAATAATAATAATAATAATAGTAATAATAATAATAATAATAATAACACTAATAATAATAACCCACACTACAACTCACACACACACAAAGCAGCGCAAAATCTAAAACCAATTTCAATAATAATTACAAAGACAATATTTACAGCTGTGTGAGCCCTTGAGTCCGGGGTTACCGCCTGTTATACCTGGCCTCCTACACACCAGGTGAGTCCTAGCAACAACCACATGCTACCTCATATAAAGATCTCATAACCTAACCTAACCTAACCTGACCTAACCTTTAGTACGAAGGTTTAGGTCATCGTACTCAAAGGGGTTAAATCATCGTACTCAAGTGGGTTAAATTATCGTACTCAGAGATAGAGTAATGGCAGCTGCTGTCTCCTCATTCATTAAACGACTCTCTAAATCCATTTGATGGTGAATAAATCTCATTAAGGTGATATATGATGGCGCTGGATAATGGTGTCATATAGTGGTGTCAAATATTGGTGTCAAGGAGTGGTGTCAAATAGGTGGTATCAAGTAGTGGTGTCATATAGTGGTGTCAAATATTGGTGTCAAGGAGTGGTGTCATATAGTGGTGTCATATAATGGTGTCATAGTGGTGTCATCTGGTGCCATATTAGTGTCATCTGTCAGGGTGGGTAGTGGTGTCAATCAAGGAAGGTAGTGGTGTCAGTCAGGGCGGGGACTGGTGTCATTTAGTGGTGTCAGTCAGGGAGGGTAGTGGTGTCATTTAGTGGTGTCAGTCAGGGAGGGTGCTGGTGTCAGTTAGGGAGGATAGATGTGTCATATCAGTGGTGTCAGTCAGGGAGGGTACTGGTGTCATTTAGTGGTGTCAGTCAGGGAGGGTAGTGGTGTCAGTTAGGGAGGGTAGATGTGTCATATCAGTGGTGTCAGTCATGGAGTGTACTGGTGTCATTTAGTGGTGTCAATCATGGAGGGTAGTGGTGTCAGTTAGGGAGGGTAGATGTGTCATATCAGTGGTGTCAGTCATGGAGTGTACTGGTGTCATTTAGTGGTGTCAGTCAGGGAGGGTAGTGGTGTCATTTAGTGGTGTCAGTCAGGGAGGGTAGTGGTGTCATTTAGTGGTGTCAGTCAGGGGGGTAGTGGTGTCATTTAGTGGTGTCAGTCATGGAGGGTACTAGTGTCATTTAGTGGTGTCAGTCAGGGAGGGTAGTGGTGTCATTTAGTGGTGTCAGTCAGGGAGGGTAGTAGTCATGGTCCAGCCATCAAGAGTACGATCAAGGTTTTAAATCATTGTACTCAAGTGGTTATCATAGTACTCAAAGGTTTTAACTCATCGTACTCAAGAGGGATAACATAGTACTCAAAGGTTTAAACCCATCGTAATCAAGGGGTTAAGACAGTACTCCAGGGGTTATCATAGTACTCAAAGGTACTCAAGAGAGGTTAAAATAGTACCACACCCATAACCAGATTAACACAAGACAAAAAAAATCAAAAAATTCCATAAAAAAAAAAACACACAATTGAATTCCTCGTCTATAAAGTTTCCTCTTGTCTCACCTTAGCAAGAAGTTATGACCAAGGTACAATTTTATGCCTCTAGTCTGAGCCCTAAGTTACGACCGACAGTCACACGTGTCTAGACCAAGGTATAAATCAGTGTTAATTTTCCCGCTCATCTTAGTTATTAAGTGCAGTAAATTCTCAGATTCTGCCGAAATTATGATAGATGTGACCTTTTTGGGGGGATGTGGGGGGGGAGGGGGATGGGGGAGGGGATTCCACGCATTTTTTCGACTGCTTGATGGAGGTTGATTCAGGAGTGATTGTGTGGGGGAAATCTGTGTATTGTGATTATCAGTGTTTGTGATGATATTATAATAGGTTGGTGTTATCTCAGTGTTGATGTATTAGTGTGTGTTTTGTGTGGTGGATTTAATGCTACTACTGCTGCTGCTACTATTACTTCTATAGCTACTACTAATATGGCTACTACTACTATTACTACTATTATTATTATTTTTTTTTTTTGGAAACGTGGCCTCCAGCCTCCCCCAATAGCCACACCTTCGCCGCCATTTTATTACCTTAAAATAAAATATCCTAATACATAAGTAGCTACCCTAGCTGTGTTGAGTTAGTTGAGCCGCAGATCTATGCGGCATTCAGTGACTGTAGCCTCGTAGTCAATATCTGCAAATGTTGTCGGCTTTGGGACCGATGCTCTCATTCCCCTGAGGCAGAGCAAAGCCGACCTAAGTGGAGAGAAGGACAGTCGACATCTCATCCGGGCTGTAACATAACTTCTGGGCTGCTGCTTCTGTTCGGAGATCACCTCCGCGAGTCTGGCGTAGAAGCATCGTGCACTTGGTCCCATCCCACCAGAAGTTGTCAACACTAGAGGAGTGAAGCTGCCTTGATCAACGTTGTGAATTCTCTCCCCGTATGCCCTTATCTTATCGTTCTCGTTCCTCCTGTGTGCAACATCGAGAGCTGAGCTACGGTACATGCGGCCATGGGATAAAAATCCTGATGTCGAAGAAGGCTCGCTGTCCCCGCGTCCAGAATCCTCGAGCACTGACATCAACATGGGCTTCGTTGGTGTGTTTTATTATTATAACTGCAACAACTACCATTATTATTATTATTATTATAACTAAAACTACAACAACTACTACTACTACTGCTACTAGTACTACTACTACTACAACAACCACTGCTACTACTACTACTACTACTCAGACTTCTCTCAGATTAGTTTACCAAAACCAAAAATTTGCTCAGACAAAACTGATCTGTTGATATCCCCTCCAATACTGTACAGTTATGCCTGCACAAACAGCTCAGTACGCTGCCAGATACCAAGAAGGGCGACTGTCCGTCTATACTCCGGCATGTGCAATGAAAAGAACAGCCAGGGAAACTAAATTAAAAAGAAAACAGCTTAAATAACAGCTTTTACAGAGACCAATTTGCAAAAGGAAAATTATTAGAAGAATTACAAATGGCGGCTAATGATCAGTATAACTACCTTAGTATGGATGAAGAAAGATAACTCCACCACTTTACACGAGTTACACCTCTGATTAGGGGCGAGAAAGATACCTGCGTGAGGAAATTCATTACTCCTCATAAGTCCTTGATAGTAAATTGTTACAGCTGATGACAAACTTATCTAGCTATTGGAGATAAAACTCGCGTGAGTCTTATTTAATCTGTACTTATTAACGTTAGTAATATACTGCAGAGTATAATGAAAGTCGTAAACACTCAGTAATAGATTTAAACATAAAGTGAGAAATGGAAGAAAAATCGAAAGGCTCTAAATGTGACAATATTCTTCACTTTTAATTCCTTATCACGTGAGGTTGAGACTACCGCTACTGCTGATAACTAAGCAACTGGTTGATTCGGCACAGGCTTAACAAACGGTCTACACAAACTTCCACCCAATCACGTTCAGATCTGTCTGTGCAGTGAATTCTGAGCAAATAATAATACAAAATAAAATACAAAAATAAAATAATAATAATAATAATAAAAACGTCATTTGTACAATACCAACCCTGCCCACGAACCGTTACTATGATAGGTTAAACATCATATCAGTGAAGCTGACTCTGAAAATTAAAATAGTCACCGCTGGAAACTATCTCATATCATCGTTTTCTTTCACGTCTGATAGACCATTATGCATTATCATTGTGTGAACTGTTACCAGGACAACACTTAGTCCAATTTTGGCACAATTTGCACCAATAACTCTATTATGTGGTCCTTGTCATATACTGATCCAGTCTACCTTTCTCGAGCTATTTTGGAAACACAGACAGACAGACAGACAGAACCGAAAACAAACCCCAACCACGCAGGGTAATAACATTTAACCCCGACTACAGAACTTACTTAATAGTTACGAGAAGAGTTGAATATAAAACAACAGGTCGTAAATGATACAGCTGAAGCCTAAGAAAATGTGTGGTAGTAATTCCCGGGGAGAGACGAGGTTACAGCATAATGTGAACTTAAATCGTGTGATACATGACACCAGATAACTCCTCTGCACACCTGAGCCTCCAAGTAAAACATATAACTGAGCCGTGTGTACGAAGGAAGCTTAGAGAGGCTTATGTTGGCATCTCAAGCTTGTGGGGGTGTGGGAGCTAATGCAGAGGAAGCTTAGAGATTCTTAAGCTGGCGTCTCAGTCTACTGTATGTGAAAGGTGAGTCAATGTTGTTAAACTTTCCCAATAATAATAATAATAATAATAATAATAATAATAATAATAATAATCTAGTTTGGATGAATGTGATTGGTGGATTGTAATGTCAATGAGGGCAGTGATTGGTGGACTGTAATGTCAATAAGGACTGATTGGTGGAATGAAATTTATGCTTTAAGGACACGATACAGCAGGTTATGGAAGGGTTACAGAAGTATGCAATGAGGACACGACACAGCAGAGGGACGGTGTACACTCGAATATGCAGTTAAGACACATTTTCCACAGTAAAATATTGACTCTTGGGACACAGTATTGATGACCCTCCTGGTGACATATTGACCGTGGTTCATAAACTCTTGATAAACTTCGGTAAATATTGCACTTAGGTCACCTGTCACATATAGCACAGGTAAACCGTAATCAATCCATCATCTGTTTATTTGTTTGTGGAAGACGATCGTTGGGTTGTTGTGCCGTGAAATGTGTTGCACCTTGGAATAATATTTTGTGCTGTACTGTATAATTGCCATGCTACACTGTATAATAATTGCCATGCTACACTGTATAATAATTGCCATGCTACACTGTATAACAATTGCCTTGCTACACTGTATAATAATTGCCATGCTACACTATATAATAATTGCCATGCTACACTGTATAATAATTGCCATGCAGCACTGTATAATAATTGCCATGCTACACTGTATAACAATTGCCTTGCTACACTGTATAATAATTGCCATGCTACACTATATAATAATTGCCATGCTACACTGTATAATAATTGCCATGCAGCACTGTATAATAATTGCCATGCTACACTGTATAACAATTGCCTTGCTACACTGTATAATAATTGCCATTCTGCACTATATAATAATTGCCATGCTACACTGTATAATAATTGCATGCTGCACGGTATAATAATTGCCTTGCTACACTGTATAATAATTGCCATGCTACACTATAATAATTGCCATGCTACACTGTATAATAATTGCCATGCAGCACTGTATAATAATTGCCATGCTACACTGTATAATAATTGCCATGCTACACTGTATAATAATTGCCATGCTGCACTGTATAAGAATTGCCATGCTGCACTGTATAATAATTGCCATGCTACACTGCTTAATAATTGCCATGCTACACTGTATAATAAGCTTCAGCTAATAAGCTTTAGCTTATTACCTTAAAGTAGGTTAAGTTAAGGTTAAGTAATAGACTGAAGGCCTGTTAGAGACAGCGTGGATTCAGTACACTGCATACCAAGACGTCGGTACAATAGAGGCAGTGTGGCCAATACAACACCCAAGCCCTTCATTAAACCCTCACTGTAAGGCGAGGTGCTGTACCCATTTACAGCTGCGTGGACAATAAAGGAATGTTGTATCCACTTGTCCACCGCCGCACCACATAATTACTGAGTAAACAATGATAATTAACCTCAAAACACCTGAATAATTAGGTTATTATTTTCAAGATTACATTTTTTAGTGTTTTACCTTAAGTTACACAAGTTAGATACATTCTTACACCTCCATAAGTTAAGAGAAATGTTCATCGTAAGAGCCTGTATGTGCGAGTTTATCCCCTCCCCATCCCCCCCACCCCACCCCAACCCTACCCTTTCCCCCCTCCCCCTCCTCCCTTCCTTCCCTACCTACCCTCCCCTTCTCCCATCCCCCCCTACCTACCCTCCCCTTCTCCCATCCCCCCCTCCCCTTCCATTCTCCCTCTTCCCTACCCCCCCCCCCCCCCCGCCCACAAGACTATCGGAGCGAGGAACAAGCGCTCGGGTCGTAACTCACTTGGGTCGCGGCACCAACATAATATTTCTGCTACATAAACATACAGGAGACGCGACCCTGGGAGACATATATTACAGTCCCAGGTGTATAACTGTACGAATACCTATCTTAAGTGACTCGTAAGGAAATACAATATGACACATTATGACACAATAATATGACACAAGACACTATGGCAGAATAATATGAACTACAATATGACACATTATGACACAATAATATGACACAAGACACTATGGCAGAATAATATGAACTACAATATGACACAATATGACACAATAATATGACACAATACACTTTGGCAAGACAATATGACACAAAACAGAGGAAAATTATGATAAAATGACACATAACACATTATACATGACACAACAATATGACAGCACAACATTAAGACACACACGACACAACAACACGACGCATGACAACACGCTACATGACACAACAACACGCCACATGACACAACAACACGCCACATGACACAACAACGTGCCACATGACACAACAACACGCCACATGACACAACAACACGCTACATGACACAACAACACGCCACATGACACAACAAAGCGCCACATGACACAACAACACGCCACATGACACAACAACACGCCACATGACACAACAACGCGCCACATGACACAACAACACGCCACATGACACAACAACACGCCATGACACAACAACACGCCATGACACAACAACACGCCACATGACACAACAACACGCCATGACACAACAACACGCCACATGACACAACAACACGCCACATGACACAACAACACGCCACACGACAACACGCCATGACACAACAACACGCCATGACACAACAACACGTCACATGACACAACAACACGCCATGACACAACAACACGTCACATGACACAACAACACGCCATGACACAACAACACGCCACATGACACAACAACACGCCATGACACAACAACACGCCACATGACACAACAACACGCCATGACACAACAACACGCCATGACACAACAACACGCCATGACACAACAACACGCCACATGACACAACAACACGCCACATGACACAACAACACGCCACATGACAGAAAATAACATAAGTGAAGACCAGAATAAAATTAACGAAATATTTACGACACATAAAATGTTAAGATGAGGAGATAATATTTTCTCCCAGGTGAAAAATAATGAATAAAAGTAGAAGAGAAATGACACGATAAAGATGAATAATTGAGAGAATTTGTGTGAGGATTGTGCTTGATGGGAAAAGGTTAGGTTAGGTTAGGTGAAGGTTAGGTTAGGTGAAGGTTAGGTTAGGTTAGGTGAAGGTTAGGTTAGGTTAGGTTAGGTGAAGGTTAGGTTAGGTGAAGGTTAGGTTAGGTTAGGTTAGGTTAGGTTAGGTGAAGGTTAGGTTAGGTTAGGTGAAGGTTAGGTTAGGTTAGGTTAGGTGAAGGTTAGGTTAGGTTAGGTTAGGTTAGGTGAAGGTTAGGTTAGGTGAAGGTTAGGTTAGGTGAAGGTTAGGTTAGGTTAGGTTAGGTTAGGTGAAGGTTAGGTTAGGTTAGGTTAGGTTAGGTGAAGGTTAGGTTAGGTTAGGTGAAGGTTAGGTGAAGGTTAGGTTAGGTTAGGTGAAGGTTAGGTTAGGTTAGGTGAAGGTTAGGTTAGGTTAGGTTAGGTTAGGTGAAGGTTAGGTTAGGTTAGGTGAAGGTTAGGTGAAGGTTAGGTTAGGTGAAGGTTAGGTTAGGTTAGGTGAAGGTTAGGTTAGGTTAGGTGAAGGTTAGGTTAGGTTAGGTTAGGTTAGGTGAAGGTTAGGCTAGGTTAGGTTAGGTTAGGTGAAGGTTAGGTTAGGTGAAGGTTAGGTTAGGTTAGGTTAGGTTAGGCTAGGTTAGGTTAGGTTAGGTGAAGGTTAGGTTAGGTTAGGTTAGGTTAGGTTAGGTGAGGTTAGGTTAGGTTAGGTTAGGTTAGGTGAAGGTTAGGTTAGGTGAAGGTTAGGTGAAGGTTAGGTTAGGTTAGGTTAGGTTAGGTTAGGTGAAGGTTAGGTTAGGTGAAGGTTAGGTTAGGTTAGGTGAAGGTTAGGTTAGGTTAGGTGAAGGTTAGGTTAGGTTAGGTTAGGTTAGGTTAGGTGAAGGTTAGGTTAGGTTAGGTGAAGGTTAGGTTAGGTTAGGTTAGGTTAGGTTAGGTGAAGGTTAGGTTAGGTTAGGTTAGGTTAGGTTAGGTGAAGGTTAGGTTAGGTTAGGTTAGGTTAGGTTAGGTTAGGTTAGGTAAGGTTAGGTTAGGTTAGGTTAGGTTAGGTTAGGTTAGGTTAGGTTAGGTTAGGTTAGGTTAGGTTAGGTTAGGTTAGGTTAGGTTAGGTTAGGTTAGGTTAGGTTAGGTTAGGTTAGGTTAGGTTAGGTTAGGTGAGGTTAGGTTAGGTTAGGTTAGGTTAGGTTAGGTTAGGTTAGGTTAGGTTAGGTTAGGTTAGGTTAGGTTAGGTTAGGTAAGGTTAGGTTAGGTTAGGTTAGGTTAGGTTAGGTTAGGTTAGGTTAGGTTAGGTTAGGTTAGGTTAGGTTAGGTTAGGTGAAGGTTAGGTTAGGTTAGGTTAGGTTAGGTTAGGTTAGGTTAGGTTAGGTTAGGTTAGGTGTAGGTTAGGTTAGGTTAGGTTAGGTGAAGGTTAGGCTAGGTTAGGTTAGGTTAGGTGAAGGTTAGGTTAGGTGAAGGTTAGGTGAAGGTTAGGTTAGGTTAGGCTAGGTTAGGTTAGGTTAGGTGAAGGTTAGGTTAGGTGAAGGTTAGGTTAGGTTAGGTTAGGTTAGGTTAGGTTAGGTAAGGTTAGGTTAGGTTAGGTTAGGTTAGGTTAGGTTAGGTTAGGTTAGGTTAGGTTAGGTTAGGTTAGGTTAGGTTAGGTTAGGTTAGGTTAGGTTAGGTTAGGTTAGGTTAGGTTAGGTTAGGTTAGGTTAGGTGAAGGTTAGGTTAGGTTAGGTTAGGTGTAGGTTAGGTTAGGTTAGGTTAGGTTAGGTTAGGTTAGGTGTAGGTTAGGTTAGGTTAGGTTAGGTTAGGTTAGGTTAGGTTAGGTTAGGTTAGGTTAGGTTAGGTTAGGTTAGGTGAGGTTAGGTTAGGTTAGGTTAGGTTAGGTTAGGTTAGGTTAGGTTAGGTTAGGTTAGGTTAGGTTAGGTTAGGTTAGGTTAGGTTAGGTTAGGTGAAGGTTAGGTTAGGTTAGGTTAGGTTAGGTTAGGTTAGGTGAGGTTAGGTTAGGTTAGGTGTAGGTTAGGTTAGGTTAGGTTAGGTTAGGTTAGGTTAGGTTAGGTTAGGTTAGGTTAGGTTAGGTTAGGTTAGGTTAGGTTAGGTTAGGTTAGGTTAGGTTAGGTGTAGGTTAGGTTAAGGTTAGGTTAGGTTAGGTTAGGTTAGGTTAGGTTAGGTTAAGGTTAGGTTAGGTTAGGTTAGGTTAGGTTAGGTTAAGGTTAGGTTAGGTTAGGTTAGGTTAGGTTAGGTTAGGTTAGGTTAGGTTAGGTTAGGTTAGGTTAGGTTAGGTTAGGTTAGGTTAGGTTAGGTTAGGTTAGGTTAGGTTAGGTTAGGTTAGGTTAGGTTAGGTGAGGTTAGGTTAGGTTAGGTTAGGTTAGGTTAGGTTAGGTTAGGTTAGGTTAGGTTAGGTTAGGTTAGGTTAGGTTAGGTTAGGTTAGGTTAGGTTAGGTGAGGTTAGGTTAGGTTAGGTTAGGTTAGGTTAGGTTAGGTTAGGTTAGGTTAGGTTAGGTTAGGTTAGGTTAGGTTAGGTGAAGGTTAGGTTAGGTTAGGTGAAGGTTAGGTTAGGTTAGGTTAGGTTAGGTTAGGTGAAGGTTAGGTTAGGTTAGGTGTAGGTTAGGTTAGGTTAGGTTAGGTTAGGTTAGGTTAGGTTAGGTTAGGTTAGGTTAGGTTAGGTTAGGTTAGGTGAAGGTTAGGTTAGGTTAGGTGAGGTTAGGTTAGGTTAGGTTAGGTTAGGTTAGGTTAGGTTAGGTTAGGTTAGGTTAGGTTAGGTTAGGTGAGGTTAGGTTAGGTGAAGGTTAGGTTAGGTTAGGTTAGGTTAGGTGAAGGTTAGGTTAGGTTAGGTTAGGTTAGGTGAAGGTTAGGTTAGGTTAGGTTAGGTTAGGTTAGGTTAGGTTAGGTTAGGTTAGGTAAGGTTAGGTTAGGTTAGGTTAGGTTAGGTTAGGTTAGGTTAGGTTAGGTTAGGTTAGGTTAGGTTAGGTTAGGTTAGGTTAGGTTAGGTTAGGTTAGGTTAGGTTAGGTTAGGTTAGGTGAGGTTAGGTTAGGTTAGGTTAGGTTAGGTTAGGTTAGGTTAGGTTAGGTTAGGTTAGGTTAGGTTAGGTTAGGTTAGGTTAGGTTAGGTTAGGTTAGGTTAGGTTAGGTTAGGTTAGGTTAGGTTAGGTTAGGTTAGGTTAGGTTAGGTTAGGTTAGGTTAGGTTAGGTTAGGTAAGGTTAGGTTAGGTTAGGTTAGGTTAGGTTAGGTTAGGTTAGGTTAGGTTAGGTTAGGTTAGGTTAGGTTAGGTGAAGGTTAGGTTAGGTGAAGGTTAGGTGAAGGTTAGGTTAGGTTAGGCTAGGTTAGGTTAGGTTAGGTGAAGGTTAGGTTAGGTGAAGGTTAGGTTAGGTTAGGTTAGGTGAAGGTTAGGTTAGGTTAGGTGAAGGTTAGGTTAGGTTAGGTTAGGTTAGGTTAGGTTAGGTGAAGGTTAGGTTAGGTTAGGTGAAGGTTAGGTTAGGTTAGGTTAGGTTAGGTGAAGGTTAGGTTAGGTTAGGTGAAGGTTAGGTTAGGTTAGGTTAGGTGAAGGTTAGGTTAGGTGAAGGTTAGGTTAGGTGAAGGTTAGGTTAGGTTAGGTTAGGTTAGGTGAAGGTTAGGTTAGGTGAAGGTTAGGTTAGGTGAAGGTTAGGTGAAGGTGAAGGTTAGGTTAGGTGAAGGTTAGGTGAAGGTTAGGTTAGGTGAAGGTTAGGTTAGGTGAAGGTTAGGTTAGGTGAAGGTTAGGTGAAGGTTAGGTTAGGTGAAGGTTAGGTGTAGGTTAGGTTAGGTTAGGTTAGGTTAGGTGAAGGTTAGGTTAGGTTAGGTTAGGTGAAGGTTAGGTGAAGGTTAGGTTAGGTTAGGTTAGGTTAGGTTAGGTGAAGGTTAGGTTAGGTGAAGGTTAGGTTAGGTGAAGGTTAGGTTAGGTGAAGGTTAGGTGAAGGTTAGGTTAGGTGAAGGTTAGGTTAGGTTAGGTGAAGGTTAGGTTAGGTTAGGTGAAGGTTAGGTTAGGTTAGGTTAGGTGAAGGTTAGGTGAAGGTTAGGTTAGGTACTCAAGGGATCAATAATAGACCCTCAAGACTCATAACACACTACCAGCAGGGTACGACCTCACTATCTCCCAGGCAGCAGTTTGTTAAGAGATAATACAACTGTACGGTCTCAGGGCCTTTACCAAGGGACACAAATATTTCTTCCCTATGATGTAATAATTCATCCTTATGATGTAATCTTTCTTCCCTATGATGTAATATTTCTTCCCTATGATGTAATAATTCATCCTTATGATGCAATCTTTCTTCCCTATGATGTAATATTTCTTCCCAATGATGTAAAATTTCTTCCCTGTGTAATATTTCTTCCCTATGATATAATATTTCTTCCCCATGATGTAATCTTTCTTCCCTATGATGTAATATTTCTTCCCAATGATGCAATATTTCTTCCCTATGATGTAATATTTCTTCCGTATGTAATATTTCTTCCCTATGATGTAATATTTCTTCCCTATGATGTAATATTTCTTCCCTATGATGTAAACAAAGATGGCGCTGGAAGGTATTCATTCTTGTTTGTAGTATTGTGTATGATAACTAAATCCTGTGAGTATGAAAACTAAATCCTGTGTGTATGATAATTTAACTCCTGAGAACGATAACTTAAACCCCCTGAGTGCGATAACTTACCTCCTGAGTACGATAACTAACCCCTTAGTTCGAAAATATAGCCCTTAAGTATATAATTAACCTCCTGAGTAATATAACACCCCCCTGAGTGCATAGACTTCCCCTCAATTGAGTACATGGTCAACTTACTCAAGGAAATGGTTCTTCGATTTCAAAGTGTGAAGATATCGTACTCAGGGGATTAAGTCATTGTGTCGATAAGGTTTGATGCCCTGGGCCTTGCGTGTGTGTGTGTGTGTGTGTGTGTGTGTTGCTTTCCTTGTTGATTTCAGTCAACTTCTCTCAGATAATGTTTGTAAGAGTATTTAATATCAAGACGAAAGATATATAGTGTGCGAGTGTAAGGTCAAACACAAACACAAACACACACACACACACACACAACAAGGCCATTGCACTAGCGCTGCCCACCAACCTGGTCTCATAAGAACATAAGAAAATAAGGAGTCTGCAATAGGCCGGTTGGCCTGTGCATGGCAGCTCCTGTCGAGAGTTACTACCACTCTCTATCATCCATGAATCTATCTAGCCTCCTTTTGAAACTTTCCAGCGTTCCAGTACTTACTACAAAGTTGCTAAGCTTGTTCCACTCGTCCACCACCCTATTTGTGAACCAGTTTCTTCCTATCTCCCTCCTAAACCTAAACTTATCCAACTTAAATCCGTTGCTCCGAGTCCTATCCTGCTCGGATATTATAAGAACTTTATCAATATCCCCTTTATTGATTCCTTTCACCCACTTGAATACTTCTATCATATCTCCCCGCACTCTTCGTCTTTCTAGGGAATGCAAGTTAAGTTTCTTTAACCTATCCTGATATGGAAGGTTTCTAAGTCCCGGAATCATTTTCGTCATTCTTCGCTGCACTGACTCTAGTGAATTGTTATCCATTCTATAATAAGGGCACCACAACTGAACCGCATGATCGAGGTGCGGCCTGACTAGCGCAAGATATAGTTGCAATAAGACCTCTGCACTCTTATTACTTACACTTCTGGATATAAAACCCAATACTCTGTTTGCCTTATTTCGAACATTAACGCACTGTTTTCTAGGCCGTAGGTCCGGGCTTACAAGTACCCCTAGGTCTCTTTCACAAGTCGACTTCTCTAGGCTGATGTTGTTAAGGCTGTATACATTGTCAGTATTTGTTCTTTCAATATTAAGTACGCTGCACTTGCTGGTGTTGAATTTCATTTGCCATTTTTCAGACCACCCCTGCAGTTTATTTAGATCCTCCTGTAATGCATTTGCATTCTGCCCTGAATTAATCTGCCGCCCTATTTTGGTGTCATCCGCAAACTTGCTTATGTCACTGCTGATCCCAGTATCTAGATCGTTTATGTAGATTATGAACAAGAGTGGCCCTAGTACTATCCCCTGGGGAGCCTCACTGGTTACACGGCCCCACTCAGATTTAACACCATCTACGCAGACCCTCTGCGTTCTATCGGTGAGCCATGATTTTATCCAATTTAAAACTTCCCCTCGATACCATGGGCCTTAATTTTTCTCAGAAGCCTCTGATGCTGTACTCTGTCAAATGCTTTGCTAAAGTCTAAGTAAATAACATCGTAATTTTCGTCATTATCTACTACCTCGAAGACTTTCCTAAAAAACGTCAGCAGATTTGTTAGACAAGATTTTCCCTTTGTAAACCCATGTTGCGAGTCGTAGATTAATTTGCTTTTCTCTAGATGCGATCGGATGCTATCTGCTCACTGTTCATGGTTCACTGATTTCCTGAGTGAGCGTCGTCAGGCAGTGAGGTACCAGGGTTCTGTCTCCACATTCCAACACCTCACCTGGGGTGTTCCCCAGGGGACCAGGATGGGGCCACTGTGCTTCTTAATCCTGATCAACGACGCTCTATCGGACACTCCTCACAGGTGGAAGTACATGAATGACTACACTGTGGGGGTTACAGTGGACAACACCTCACCGGACTACACATCACTACAAGGCACCCTGGACAGGCTACAGGCATGGACTACGGAGTACAAGGTCACCATCAATCACACCAAAACCGTAGTCATGCACTTCAATACCGCCACCACTCCAGTTCAAGCTCCAGCAGTAGCAGTGGGTGCCCATCCTCTCCAGTTAGTGCAGTCTGCCAAACTCCTCGGGGTAACTATAGACCACAAACTGGACTGGAAGGCCCATGTAAACAACACAATCAAGGTAGCCTCGTACCGACTCTCCATGCTACGACGACTCAGGTCACTTGGGGCACCTACGCCAGAGCTGAGGACCATCTACAACGCATTTATTCTCACCAAATTAACGTATGCATCACCAGCCTGGTCATCTTCTCTCAACTCAACCCAACAACGTCAGCTAGAGAAGGTACAGAAGAGAGCCTGCAGAATCATGCTCGGCGCAGACTACTCGGGCTACAACAACGCTCTCTCCACCCTGGAAATGCCATCCCACAGTGACCTCCACCACCAAACACTAGCAGGTTTTGGCAGTGGGCTACTAACACCATCCTTGTCATCGCCACCTCCTGCCAACGGCAGTCCCCCGCCCACCTCGGGCAGTCCGCAACTACAACAAAATTCAGCCCATAGGAGCCCGCACTGTTAGATATAAGAACAGCATCATCCCATCTATTGTTAAAATAATAAACAGCTTCTGATTCATGTACTGTACAGCCCTGTAAATGTATTGAATGTATATTATGATGTCTAAATCATATGTAAGCTTGTATATTTTCAGCCACCGGCTGCAACTCTATGTATAAACCGTTTATTATTATTACTATTATTATTATTATTATTATTATTATTATTATTATTTTAACACACACACACACACACAAAATCCTCCACTAAAATCTCTTGATGTTATGGTATCCGCTCAGTTACGCTCACCACAAACTGGACAAACAAGACAACACAGGGTTAAAGATCAATTGGATGAGAGTAACAATGTGAGTTATTGTATCCCTCTACAGGACAAGATAAAACCGTCAAGTCAAAAAGAAAATGATAGTCATCCTTAGAGATGCATAAGACATAAATCACCAGGATATGTTTGGCAAAAATCTTGGCTCAGAACTCAGAGGTCTAATCTTATATTCAGAAGACAATAATCCCACAAAGTCCACAGCAATCTCTGAGCCCGTGACCTTTACCCGTGGCACTAACATCACCCTAACCTAATACTTACCTAACATAACACTAACCTAATCCAACGCTAATCTATCACTAACCTAACCTAAACTAATGCTTACCTAACATAACGCTAACCTAATCCAACGCTAATCTGTCACTAACCTAACCTAAACTAATGCTTACCTAACATAACGCTAACCTAATCCAACGCTAATCTGTCACTAACTTAACCCAAACTAGCGTAGCTAATGCTTACCTAATCTAACACTAATCAAAGCTAACACTAATTTAACATAACAGCGCTTGCCTAACACAACCTAATCTAATCTAATCTAATCTATAAACCAGATAGCATAAGGGTGTTTAAGCTGGGGGGCAAATTTTCAGGTGATCCAAAAATCTAGCTTAAGAAACCCGAGATCCGAGAATGTAACTATAATATTTCGTGTCTGGGCGTGACAGAGTACAACAATACAACATATATTTCTAAGTTGAGTTGTACAGTCAAAATTTCTGCACCTGAAAACACTCATTTACTCGGGTGCTTCCTGTTAATTTCTCTGTATTAACTATATTTAGTATAAGAAATACATCATACTGGTTATACAATGCATCACACAACCAGAAATACCAACCCTACCAAATTAACATGGCCTCAGTCAGTGATCGTTGCAGAGGACGTCAGACCTAGGGGTGCACACTATTTTTTGCTGACTGTACATACATTGAAAATAAAAAAACTATCTTTACAAAATTGTCATGAAAAAATATGACAATAGACGAAGGATTTTGACAAACCTACAGAGACAACATGAGTCTCAGTGTTCATTCTGAAATTCATAGATCACCCCAAGTACAGATAATTTTTTGGGGTGACTTACATACGAGGGAGAGTTGAAATATAATGCCTCCTAGTTTATAATTCTGAAACGGGATGAAATACGACACGAAAAAAAGAAAAAATCTATACATATATTGAACTTTTTTCTTAAGTTTGACATAGGTTCTTCTTTACATTATCACACTTCTGCCGTCCACACACTTCAGTCAATATTCTTACAGTTTCTTGATGCCCTCATGATAAAACTGTATTTTGTTGACGGAACCAATTTCTCACAGCTGTCTTGACTTCAAAGTCCAAAGATTGAACGTCAACCTCGAGCATATTCCTTGAGTTTTGGGAATAATTGGAAATATGATGGAGTTGAGATAGTGAAACCAATATGGTGATTTGCTTCAGCCGTCGGTGTGTGTGTGTGTGAGGTTACGTTTGGTGTGTCCATTTTGTTCATCAGTCATGAGCTTAAGCCAATAGTAAATAGTATTCACAACGACACAATGTCAATAAGTGGAAGGTGTTATGCATCAGAAATTCAATAACTTCACACTGTTTTCAACACACTGGCATTATTCTGTCACCGTCCGCCATATTGACTTGGGTATAGCTGTGAGCCCTCTGGTGGGTGGTGGCAGAACTAATAATGGGCGGGAGTGACCATATAATATATTGACTGTACTTCAGTTTATCGAGTTACGGATAGACTCATCAGCGGTTGGGTCACCAGCAGTTGGGTCACCAGTAGTTGGGTCACCGGTAGTTGGGTCACCAATAGTTGGGTCACCAGTAGTTGGGTCACCAGCAGTTGGGTCACCGGCAGTTGGGTCACCGGTAGTTGGGTCACCAGTAGTTGGGTCACCAGCAGTTGGGTCACCAGTAGTTGGGTCACCAGCAGTTGGGTCACCAGCAGTTGGGTCACCAGTAGTTGGGTCACCAGCAGTTGGGTCACCAGTAGTTGGGTCACCAGCAGTTGGGTCACCAGCAGTTGGGTCACCACTATAAGAGTTAAGAGAGAAATGTTTTACTCCACAAAGCTAGTGACTGACCAGCCACTCTCCTTAAGATTCTTAGTAATCAATTTCACGCAAGGGATGACTAGTGTACAGTACGTGTTGCCTCACACAGCACCTAACACAGTACAAGACCTCACAGCACAAGACCTTACAGCACAAGACCTAACAGCACAAGACCTTACAGCGCAAGACCTCACAGCACAAGACCTTACAGCGCAAGACCTTACAGCGCAAGACCTCACAGCACAAGACCTTACAGCGCAAGACCTCACAGCACAAGACCTTACAGCACAAGACCTAACAGCACAAGACCTAACAGCACAAGACCTAACAGCAAAAACCTCACAGCACAAGACCTAACAGCACAAAACCTCACAGCACAAGACCTCACAGCAAAAGACCTCACAGCACAAGAACTCACAGCACAAGACCTAACAGCACAAGACCTAACAGCAAAAACCTCACAGCACAAGACCTAGCAGGACAAAACCTCACAGCACAAGACCTCACAGCAAAGGACCTAACAGCACAAGACCTAGCAGTACAAGACCTAACAGCAAAAACCTCACAGTACAAGACCTCACAGCAAAAGACCTAACAGCACAAGACCTAACAGCAAAAACCTCACAGCACAAGACCAAACAGCACAAAACCTCACAGCACAAGACTTCACAGCAAAGGACCTAACAGCACAAGACCTAGCAGTACAAAACCTCACAGCACAAGACCTCACAGCACAAGACCTCACAGCACAAGACCTCACAGCACAAGACCTTACAGCACAAGACCTCACAGCACAAGACCTAGCAGTACAAAACCGCACAGCACAAGACCTCACAGCAAAGGACCTAACAGCACAAGACCTAACAGCACAAGACCTAACAGCAAAAACCTCACAGCACAAGACCTCACAGCACAAGACCTAACAGCAAAAGACCTCACGGCACAAGACCTAACAGCACAAGACCTAACAGCACAAGACCTCACAGCACAAGACCTCACAGCAAAGGACCTAACAGCACAAGACCTCACAGCACAAGACCTCACAGCACAAGACCTAACAGCAAAAGACCTCACGGCACAAGACCTAACAGCACAAGACCTAACAGCACAAGACCTAACAGCAAAAACCTCACAGCACAAGACCTAGCAGTACAAAACCTCACAGCAAAAGACCTCACAGCACAAGACCTCATAGCACAAAACCTCACAGCACAAGACCTCACAGCACAAGACCTCACAGCACAAGACCTAACAGCACAAAACCTCACAGCACAAGACCAAACAGCAAAAGACCTCACAGCACAAGACCTCACAGCCCAAGACCCCACAGCACAAGACCTCACAGCACAAAACCTCACAGCAAAAACCTCACAGCACAAGACCTAGCAGTACAAGACCTCACAGCACAAGACCTCACAGCACAAGACCTAACAGCACAACATCCTAGCAGGAAAAGACCTCACAGCACAAGACCTCACACGACAAAACCTCACAGCACAAGACCTCACAGCACAAGACCTCACAGCACAAAACCTCACAGCACAAGACCTCACAGCACAAGACCTCACAGCACAAGACCTAACAGCACAAAACCTCACAGCACAAGACCTAACAGCAAAAGACCTCACAGCACAAGACCTCACAGCACAAGACCTAACAGCACAACATCCTAGCAGGACAAGACCTCACAGCACAAGACCTCACACGACAAAACCTCACAGCACAAGACCTCACAGCACAAGACCTCACAGCACAAGACCTCACAGCACAAAACCTCACAGCACAAGACCTCACAGCACAAGACCTCACAGCACAAGACCTAACAGCACAAAACCTCACAGCACAAGACCTAACAGCAAAAGACCTCACGGCACAAGACCTAACAGCACAAGACCTAACAGCACAAGACCTAACAGGACAAAACCTCACAGCACAAGACCTAACAGGACAAAACCTCACAGCACAAGACCTCACAGCACAAGACCTAACAGCACAAAATCTCACAGCACAAGACCTAACAGCAAAAGACCTCACGGCACAAGACCTAACAGCACAAGACCTTACAGCGCAAGACCTCACAGCACAAGACCTTACAGCGCAAGACCTCACAGCACAAGACCTTACAGCGCAAGACCTCACAGCACAAGACCTTACAGCACAAGACCTAACAGCACAAGACCTAACAGCACAAGACCTAACAGCAAAAACCTCACAGCACAAGACCTAACAGCACAAAACCTCACAGCAAAAGACCTCACAGCACAAGAACTCACAGCACAAGACCTAACAGCACAAGACCTAACAGCAAAAACCTCACAGCACAAGACCTAGCAGGACAAAACCTCACAGCACAAGACCTCACAGCACAAGACCTCACAGCACAAGACCAGACAGCACAAGAACTAACAGCAAAAACCTCACAGCACAAGACCTAACAGCACAAGACCTAACAGCACAAGACCTAACAGCACAAGACCTAACAGCAAAAACCTCACAGCACAAGACCTAACAGCACAAAACCTCACAGCACAAGACCTCACAGCAAAGGACCTAACAGCACAAGACCTAGCAGTACAAGACCTAACAGCAAAAACCTCACAGCACAAGACCTCACAGCAAAGGACCTAACAGCACAAGACCTAACAGCAAAAACCTCACAGCACAAGACCAAACAGCACAAAACCTCACAGCACAAGACCTCACAGCAAAGGACCTAACAGCACAAGACCTAGCAGTACAAAACCTCACAGCACAAGACCTCACAGCACAAGGCCTCACAGCACAAAACCTCACAGCACAAGACCTCACAGCACAAGACCTCACAGCACAAGACCTAGCAGTACAAAGCCTCACAGCACAAGACCTCACAGCAAAGGACCTAACAGCACAAGACCTAACAGCACAAGACCTAACAGCAAAAACCTCACAGCACAAGACCTCACAGCACAAGACCTAACAGCAAAAGACCTCACGGCACAAGACCTAACAGCACAAGACCTAACAGCACAAGACCTCACAGCACAAGACCTCACAGCAAAGGACCTAACAGCACAAGACCTCACAGCACAAGACCTCACAGCACAAGACCTCACAGCACAAGACCTCACAGCACAAGACCTCACAGCACAAGACCTCACAGCACAAGACCTCACAGCACAAGACCTAACAGCACAAAACCTCACAGCACAAGACCTAACAGCAAAGACCTCACAGCACAAGACCTCACAGCCCAAGACCTCACAGCACAAGACCTCACAGCACAAAACCTCACAGCAAAAACCTCACAGCACAAGACCTAGCAGTACAAAACCTCACAGCACAAGACCTCACAGCACAAGACCTCACAGCACAAGACCTAACAGCACAACATCCTAGCAGGAAAAGACCTCACAGCACAAGACCTCACACGACAAAACCTCACAGCACAAGACCTCACAGCACAAGACCTCACAGCACAAAACCTCACAGCACAAGACCTCACAGCACAAGACCTCACAGCACAAGACCTAACAGCACAAAACCTCACAGCACAAGACCTAACAGCAAAAGACCTCACAGCACAAGACCTCACAGCACAAGACCTAACAGCACAACATCCTAGCAGGACAAGACCTCACAGCACAAGACCTCACACGACAAAACCTCACAGCACAAGACCTCACAGCACAAGACCTCACAGCACAAGACCTCACAGCACAAAACCTCACAGCACAAGACCTCACAGCACAAGACCTCACAGCACAAGACCTAACAGCACAAAACCTCACAGCACAAGACCTAACAGCAAAAGACCTCACGGCACAAGACCTAACAGCACAAGACCTAACAGCACAAGACCTAACAGCACAAAACCTCACAGCACAAGACCTAACAGGACAAAACCTCACAGCACAAGACCTCACAGCACAAGACCTAACAGCACAAAATCTCACAGCACAAGACCTAACAGCAAAAGACCTCACGGCACAAGACCTAACAGCACAAGACCTTACAGCGCAAGACCTCACAGCACAAGACCTTACAGCGCAAGACCTCACAGCACAAGACCTTACAGCGCAAGACCTCACAGCACAAGACCTTACAGCACAAGACCTAACAGCACAAGACCTAACAGCACAAGACCTAACAGCAAAAACCTCACAGCACAAGACCTAACAGCACAAAACCTCACAGCACAAGACCTCACAGCAAAAGACCTCACAGCACAAGAACTCACAGCACAAGACCTAACAGCACAAGACCTAACAGCAAAAGACCTCACAGCACAAGACCTAGCAGGACAAAACCTCACAGCACAAGACCTCACAGCACAAGACCTCACAGCACAAGACCAAACAGCACAAGAACTAACAGCAAAAACCTCACAGCACAAGACCTAACAGCACAGACCTAACAGCACAAGACCTAACAGCAAAAACCTCACAGCACAAGACCTAACAGCACAAAACCTCACAGCACAAGACCTCACAGCAAAGGACCTAACAGCACAAGACCTAGCAGTACAAGACCTAACAGCAAAAACCTCACAGCACAAGACCTCACAGCAAAGGACCTAACAGCACAAGACCTAACAGCAAAAACCTCACAGCACAAGACCAAACAGCACAAAACCTCACAGCACAAGACCTCACAGCAAAGGACCTAACAGCACAAGACCTAGCAGTACAAAACCTCACAGCACAAGACCTCACAGCACAAGGCCTCACAGCACAAAACCTCACAGCACAAGACCTCACAGCACAAGACCTCACAGCACAAGACCTAGCAGTACAAAGCCTCACAGCACAAGACCTCACAGCAAAAGACCTAACAGCACAAGACCTAACAGCACAAGACCTAACAGCAAAAACCTCACAGCACAAGACCTCACAGCACAAGACCTAACAGCATAAGACCTCACGGCACAAGACCTAACAGCACAAGACCTAACAGCACAAGACCTCACAGCACAAGACCTCACAGCAAAGGACCTAACAGCACAAGACCTCACAGCACAAGACCTCACAGCACAAGACCTCACAGCACAAGACCTCATAGCACAAAACCTCACAGCACAAGACCTCACAGCACAAGACCTCACAGCACAAGACCTAACAGCACAAAACCTCACAGCACAAGACCTAACAGCAAAAGACCTCACAGCACAAGACCTCACAGCCCAAGACCTCACAGCACAAGACCTCACAGCACAAAACCTCACAGCAAAAACCTCACAGCACAAGACCTAGCAGTACAAAACCTCACAGCACAAGACCTCACAGCACAAGACCTCACAGCACAAGACCTAACAGCACAACATCCTAGCAGGAAAAGACCTCACAGCACAAGACCTCACACGACAAAACCTCACAGCACAAGACCTCACAGCACAAGACCTCACAGCACAAAACCTCACAGCACAAGACCTCACAGCACAAGACCTCACAGCACAAGACCTAACAGCACAAAACCTCACAGCACAAGACCTAACAGCAAAAGACCTCACAGCACAAGACCTCACAGCACAAGACCTAACAGCACAACATCCTAGAAGGACAAGACCTCACAGCACAAGACCTCACACGACAAAACCTCACAGCACAAGACCTCACAGCACAAGACCTCACAGCACAAGACCTCACAGCACAAAACCTCACAGCACAAGACCTCACAGCACAAGACCTCACAGCACAAGACCTAACAGCACAAAACCTCACAGCACAAGACCTAACAGCAAAAGACCTCACGGCACAAGACCTAACAGCACAAGACCTAACAGCACAAGACCTAACAGCACAAAACCTCACAGCACAAGACCTAACAGGACAAAACCTCACAGCACAAGACCTCACAGCACAAGACCTAACAGCACAAAATCTCACAGCACAAGACCTAACAGCAAAAGACCTCACGGCACAAGACCTAACAGCACAAGACCTTACAGCGCAAGACCTCACAGCACAAGACCTTACAGCGCAAGACCTCACAGCACAAGACCTTACAGCGCAAGACCTCACAGCACAAGACCTTACAGCACAAGACCTAACAGCACAAGACCTAACAGCACAAGACCTAACAGCAAAAACCTCACAGCACAAGACCTAACAGCACAAAACCTCACAGCACAAGACCTCACAGCAAAAGACCTCACAGCACAAGAACTCACAGCACAAGACCTAACAGCACAAGACCTAACAGCAAAAACCTCACAGCACAAGACCTAGCAGGACAAAACCTCACAGCACAAGACCTCACAGCACAAGACCTCACAGCACAAGACCTAACAGCACAAGAACTAACAGCAAAAACCTCACAGCACAAGACCTAACAGCACAAGACCTAACAGCACAAGACCTAACAGCAAAAACCTCACAGCACAAGACCTAACAGCACAAAACCTCACAGCACAAGACCTCACAGCAAAGGACCTAACAGCACAAGACCTAGCAGTACAAGACCTAACAGCAAAAACCTCACAGCACAAGACCTCACAGCAAAGGACCTAACAGCACAAGACCTAACAGCAAAAACCTCACAGCACAAGACCAAACAGCACAAAACCTCACAGCACAAGACCTCACAGCAAAGGACCTAACAGCACAAGACCTAGCAGTACAAAACCTCACAGCACAAGACCTCACAGCACAAGGCCTCACAGCACAAAACCTCACAGCACAAGACCTCACAGCACAAGACCTCACAGCACAAGACCTAGCAGTACAAAGCCTCACAGCACAAGACCTCACAGCAAAAGACCTAACAGCACAAGACCTAACAGCACAAGACCTAACAGCAAAAACCTCACAGCACAAGACCTCAAAGCACAAGACCTAACAGCAAAAGACCTCACGGCACAAGACCTAACAGCACAAGACCTAACAGCACAAGACCTCACAGCACAAGACCTCACAGCAAAGGCCCTAACAGCACAAGACCTCACAGCACAAGACCTCACAGCACAAGACCTAACAGCAAAAGACCTCACGGCACAAGACCTAACAGCACAAGACCTAACAGCACAAGACCTAACAGCAAAAACCTCACAGCACAAGACCTAGCAGTACAAAACCTCACAGCACAAGACCTCACAGCACAAGACCTCATAGCACAAAACCTCACAGCACAAGACCTCACAGCACAAGACCTCACAGCACAAGACCTAACAGCACAAAACCTCACAGCACAAGACCTAACAGCAAAAGACCTCACAGCACAAGACCTCACAGCCCAAGACCTCACAGCACAAGACCTCACAGCACAAAACCTCACAGCAAAAACCTCACAGCACAAGACCTAGCAGTACAAAACCTCACAGCACAAGACCTCACAGCACAAGACCTCACAGCACATGACCTAACAGCACAACATCCTAGCAGGAAAAGACCTCACAGCACAAGACCTCACACGACAAAACCTCACAGCACAAGACCTCACAGCACAAGACCTCACAGCACAAAACCTCACAGCACAAGACCTCACAGCACAAGACCTCACAGCACAAGACCTAACAGCACAAAACCTCACAGCACAAAACCTAACAGCAAAAGACCTCACAGCACAAGACCTCACAGCACAAGACCTAACAGCACAACATCCTAGCAGGACAAGACCTCACAGCACAAGACCTCACATGACAAAACCTCACAGCACAAGACCTCACAGCACAAGACCTCACAGCACAAGACCTCACAGCACAAAACCTCACAGCACAAGACCTCACAGCACAAGACCTCACAGCACAAGACCTAACAGCACAAAACCTCACAGCACAAGACCTAACAGCAAAAGACCTCACGGCACAAGACCTAACAGCACAAGACCTAACAGCACAAGACCTAACAGCACAAAACCTCACAGCACAAGACCTAACAGGACAAAACCTCACAGCACAAGACCTCACAGCACAAGACCTAACAGCACAAAATCTCACAGCACAAGACCTAACAGCAAAAGACCTCACGGCACAAGACCTAACAGCACAAGACCTTACAGCGCAAGACCTCACAGCACAAGACCTTACAGCGCAAGACCTCACAGCACAAGACCTTACAGCGCAAGACCTCACAGCACAAGACCTTACAGCACAAGACCTAACAGCACAAGACCTAACAGCACAAGACCTAACAGCAAAAACCTCACAGCACAAGACCTAACAACACAAGACCTAACAGCAAAAACCTCACAGCACAAGACCTAACAGCACAAAACCTCACAGCACAAGACCTCACAGCAAAGGACCTAACAGCACAAGACCTAGCAGTACAAGACCTAACAGCAAAAACCTCACAGCACAAGACCTCACAGCAAAGGACCTAACAGCACAAGACCTAACAGCAAAAACCTCACAGCACAAGACCAAACAGCACAAGACCTCACAGCACAAGACCTCACAGCAAAGGACCTAACAGCACAAGACCTAGCAGTACAAAACCTCACAGCACAAGACCTCACAGCACAAGGCCTCACAGCACAAAACCTCACAGCACAAGACCTCACAGCACAAGACCTCACAGCACAAGACCTAGCAGTACAAAGCCTCACAGCACAAGACCTCACAGCAAAGGACCTAACAGCACAAGACCTAACAGCACAAGACCTAACAGCAAAAACCTCACAGCACAAGACCTCACAGCACAAGACCTAACAGCAAAAGACCTCACAGCACAAGACCTCACAGCACAAGACCTAACAGCAAAAGACCTCACGCCACAAGACCTAACAGCACAAGACCTAACAGCACAAGACCTCACAGCACAAGACCTCACAGCAAAGGACCTAACAGCACAAGACCTCACAGCACAAGACCTCACAGCACAAGACCTAACAGCAAAAGACCTAACAGCACAAGACCTAACAGCACAAGACCTAACAGCAAAAACCTCACAGCACAAGACCTAGCAGTACAAAACCTCACAGCACAAGACCTCACAGCACAAGACCTCACAGCACAAAACCTCACAGCACAAGACCTCACAGCACAAGACCTCACAGCACAAGACCTAACAGCACAAATCCTCACAGCACAAGACCTAACAGCAAAAGACCTCACAGCACAAGACCTCACAGCCCAAGACCTCACAGCACAAGACCTCACAGCACAAAACCTCACAGCAAAAACCTCACAGCACAAGACCTAGCAGTACAAAACCTCACAGCACAAGACCTCACAGCACAAAACCTCACAGCACAAAACCTCACAGCACAAGACCTCACAGCACAAGACCTAACAGCACAACATCCTAGCATGACAAGACCTCACAGCACAAGACCTCACAGGACAAAACCTCGCAGCATAAGACCTCACAGCACAAGACCTCACAGCACAAGACCTCACAGCACAAAACCTCACAGCACAAGACCTCACAGCACAAGACCTCACAGCACAAGACCTAACAGCACAAAACCTCACAGCACAAGACCTAACAGCAAAAGACCTCACGGCACAAGACCTAACGGCACAAGACCTAACAGCACAAGACCTAACAGCACAAAACCTCACAGCACATGACCTAACAGGACAAAACCTCACAGCACAAGACCTCACAGCACAAGACCTAACAGCACAAAATCTCACAGCACAAGACCTCACGGCACAAGACCTAACAGCACAAGACCTCACAGCACAAGACCTAACAGCAAAGGACCTAACAGCACAAGACCTAACAGCACAAAACCTCACAGCACAAGACCTCACAGCACAAGATCTTATAGCACAAGACCTCACAGCACAAGAACCTCACAGCACAAGACCTAACAGCAAAAGACCTCACGGCACAAAACCTAACAGCACAAGACCTAACAGCACAAGACCTAACAGCAAAAGACCTCACAGCACAGGACCTCACAGCACAAGACCTAACAGCACAAGACCTAACAGCAAAAGACCTCACGGCACAAGACCTAACAGCACAAGACCTAACAGCAAAAGACCTCACAGCACAAGACCTCACAGCACAAGACCTCACAGCACAAGATCTTATAGCACAAGACCTCACAGCACAAGAACCTCACAGCACAAGACCTCACAGCACAAGACCTCACAGTACAAGACCTCACAGTACAAGACCTCACAGCACAAGACCTCACAGCACAAGACCTAACAGCACAAGACCTAACAGCAAAAGACCTCACAGCACAAGACCTCACAGCACCAGGTGACAGAAAGACATCTTAAAGTGGACAGGACCGACATACGTCCCTCAGCGGTTACAGCCTCAAGGAAGACCCATCGTGTGTGTGTGTGTGTGTGTGTGTGTGTGTGTGTGTGTGTGGTGTGTGTGTGTGTGTACAGCGTGAACACACACACACACACACAGACATCTTATTACTTCTCCACGAAACACCAAATTACATAATATATAACAAACATTGATAAAGGTGATATAAAATCTAATCACATCCATACAGGTAATATAAGACACAGAGTATATTAATATACCATAAGTGTTATATAAAGTAGTCAATGTAAAGGCAGGTACTATAGAATAAATATATAGCAGGTGTGCCCTCAGAGGTGGGCTCTCTCCCCTCGCTATAAATATACGTCTCCCTCCTTCCCCTTACATGAATATTTACCATTTACCTCCCCTCTCCTGGACCTTCTTCCCTCACTTTAACCTTTGACCTTATGTTGTATACATAAAAATCACACACACACACACACACACACACGTGACTAGACTCTCCTACCTCATTAAGTGTGACGGAGTGATTAACTAAATAAATTGTTACCTGTGTTACAGATTGTACTGATTACATGCAGGAGCTATTACAGGTAGGAGTTACAGAGTTCATTACAGAAACTTTTTACAAGAACCTTGATTATTATTATTATTATTATTATTATTGTTATTATTATTATTATTATTATTATTATTATCATCATCATTATTACAGTACAATGCAGTAATATGTCTTCGTTACATGATAAATGACCCCGCTGTGCTAATAGGCTCCAGTCTTACTAGCACCCGACTGGCCTAAGCTAATTGGCATGGATCCCACTAGGACTGGGATTCCTCAGAAGTAGGCTCCATCAAGACTGGAGCCCAATTTTAAGGATTTAGATTAGGTTAGGTTGGGTTAGGTTAGGTTAGGTTAGGTTAGGGGGGGGGGGTTCAT
This sequence comes from Homarus gammarus, assembly GCA_958450375.1. NCBI lineage: Eukaryota > Metazoa > Arthropoda > Malacostraca > Decapoda > Nephropidae > Homarus > Homarus gammarus. Next base: position 482,073 of record CAUDMG010002135.1, read on the forward strand.
TTTATTTAAGTGATGTTCTGTTCAGTGAGACATATTTGATGGCTCATGCTTTTTGTTTATGGCTCATGGCTTATGATTGTAGTTCCATGGCTCATGAGTATAGCTACATAACACAATATAACAATACAGAACACACTATAACACTACATAACACAATATAACAATACAGAACACACTATAACACTACATAACACAATATAACACTACAGAACACACTGTAACACTACATAACACAATATAACACTACATAACACAATATAACACTACGAAACACTGTGTAATACTGTGCAGATTATACAAGCAGTAACTTAAGAGAAATATTCCATACAATAATCATAACAATAACATGATACTGTTATGGTCGGTGGAGGTGTGTGGCAACCCTATTACTATATATATACAGAAAATAAACAAAGATCGCTTAGTTCACTTTCGGGAGTAGGACTATACACTACACGCTCTCGTCACTCACAAATACACACATTACACTGTTCTACTTTAATATAAACAAAAAAGTTTAATTCAATATCCATTAAGTAGATTTATAACTGTAAAGTGATGAAATAATTTACTTAAGAAGCAACCAGAGGAACACTGCCTGCATGATGTGAGGGAACGATGGAGCAATGTATTATAAAGAGATGAGGGGAGGAGAGGGGAGAAGAGTGGGAATAAGGGGAGGAGAGGGGAGAGCAGGAATGATGGGAGGAGAGGGGACAGAGATGGAGATGAGGGAAAGAGATATGGAGATGAGAAAAGGAAATGAGTGGAAGTGAGTGTATGTAAGCTTAATGTGTGTGTGTGTGTGTGTGTGTGTGTGTGTGTGTGTAAGTATGTAGGATTTATGTGTGTTTGTGTGTATCTATGAGTGTATAGGTACAGTTCATGTGCGTTCGTGTAAAATTCAGTTGCGTGTGTGTGCGTGCGTGCGTGCGTGTGTGTGTGTGTGTGTGTGTGTGTGTGTGTGTGTGTGTGTAGTCTCTAGCCACGAAGCAATTAGCGAGAAATTGCTTTGTTAAAAAAAAAACCAAAACAACCTAATTAAGTATCCGGCCTCACTAAGACCAAACGTGCAGAGGCCATCAACCGCAGAGGCCATCAACCTCAGAGGCCATCAACCTCAGAGACCATCAACCTCAGAGGCCATCAACCTCAGAGACCATCAACCTCAGAGGCCATCAACCTCAGAGGCCATCAACCTCAGAGGCCATCAACCTCAGAGGCCATCAACCTCAGAGGCCATCAACCTCAGAGGCCATCAACCTCAGAGACCATCAACCTCAGAGGCCATCAACCTCAGAGGCCATCAACCTCAGAGGCCATCAACCTCAGAGAACATCAACCTCAGATCATTCAACCTCAGACCATTCAATCTCAGACCATTCAACCTCAGATCATTCAACCTCAGACCAATCAACCTCAGACCATTCAACCTCAGAGACCATTCAACCTCAGACCATTCAACCTCAGAGGCCATCAACCTCAGAGGCCATCAACCTCAGAGAACATCAACCTCAGATCATTCAACCTCAGACCATTCAATCTCAGACCATTCAACCTCAGATCATTCAACCTCAGACCATTCAATCTCAGACCATTCAACCTCAGATCATTCAACCTCAGACCATTCAACCCTAAAGACCATTCAATCTCAGACTATTTCAATCTCTGACCATTCAATCTCAGACCATTCAACCTCAGATCATTCAACCTCAGACCATTCAACCTCAGACCATTCAACCCTAAAGACATTCAATCTCAGATCATTCAACCTCAGACCATTCAACCTCAGACCATTCAACCTCAGACCATTCAATCTCAGATCATTCAACCTCAGACCATTCAATCTCAGACCATTCAACCTCAGATCATTCAACCTCAGACCATTCAACCTCAGACCATTCAACCTCAGACCATTCAATCTCAGATCATTCAACCTCAGACCATTCAACCTCAGACCATTCAATCTCAGATCATTCAACCTCAGACCATTCAATCTCAGACCATTCAACCTCAGACCATTCAACCTCAGACCATTCAATCTCAGACCATTCAACCTCAGACCATTCAATCTCAGACCATTCAACCTCGGACCATTCAACCTCAGACCATTCAACCTCAGACCATTCAATCTCAGACCATTCAACCTCAGACCATTCAACCTCAGACCATTCAACCTCAGACCATTCAATCTCAGACCATTCAACCTCAGATCATTCAACCTCAGACCATTCAACCTCAAACCATTCAACCCTAAAGACCATTCAATCTCAGATCATTCAACCTCAGACCATTCAACCTCAGACCATTCAATCTCAGATCATTCAACCTCAGATCATTCAACCTCAGACCATTCAATCTCAGATCATTCAACCTCAGACCATTCAATCTCAGACCATTCAACCTCAGATCATTCAACCTCAGACCATTCAATCTCAGACCATTCAACCTCAGATCATTCAACCTCAGACCATTCAACCTCAAACCATTCAACCCTAAAGACCATTCAATCTCAGATCATTCAACCTCAGACCATTCAACCTCAGACCATTCAATCTCAGATCATTCAACCTCAGATCATTCAACCTCAGACCATTCAATCTCAGATCATTCAACCTCAGACCATTCAACCTCAGACCATTCAACCTCAGACCATTCAACCTCAGACCATTTCAATCTCAGACCATTCAACCTCAGATCATTCAACCTCAGACCATTCAACCCTGAAGACCATTCAACCTCAGACCATTCAACCTCAGACCATTTCAACCTCAGACCATTCAACCTCAGACCATTCAACCTCAGAGTTCCATCAAGGCCTCGTAAAGACAAACAAACTCGCTGCATCTGTTAAGACAATGATGTACAGGGTGTTGCAAAAGTCCTCCTCTCTTTCTCCTTTTTCTCTTCTTCTTCCTCCTCTTCTTCTTCTTCCTCCCTTTTCGCCTCTTTTCCTAACTCCTCCCCCCTTCTTTCCCTCCATCCTCTTTCCCTTCCTCCTCCTCCTCTTCTTCTTCTTCTTCTTCCTCCTCCTCCTCCTCCTCTTCTTCTTCTTCTTCTTCCTCCTCCTCCTCCTCCTCTTCGAACACTCTTCTTCTTCCTCCTCCTCCTCCTAGACTTCGAACACCTGTCATCCAAAGTGCTACAACTCGGCCTCAAGGGAACTAGACTCTTAACCTCCAGTGAGTCTATCTTATTACTGGAGGAAGAGGAGGAAGAAGAGTAAGAGGAAGAGGAGGTGGAAGAGGGGAGAAGTAAAAGGAGAACAAGAAGAGGAGGAAGAATAAAAATTTGAAGAAGAAGAAGAAGAAGAAGAAGAAGAAGAAGAAGAAGGAAGACACAGTTTACAGGTATATAACTTTTGAAACACTCTGTATCTCTTCAGCATGGAGCAAAAATATTCTGCCTCTCTCGACATTTTTCATAATATATTTTCTTGTTATCTTTCTCTCTCTTGTTAGTTTTATTTGTCTTTCTCTTTTGTTATATTTCCCTTTTGTTATTTCTCACTCTTATTATCCTTCTCTTTTGTAATCTTCCTCCTAATCTTCCTCCCTCCCTAATCTTCCTCCTTCCCTAACCCATCTTCCTCCTTCCCAACCCATCTTCCTCCCGCCCTAATCTTCCTCCTTCCCAACCCATCTTCCTCCTTCCCAACCCATCTTCCTCCCGCCCTAATCTTCCTCCTTCCCAACCCATCTTCCTCCCTCCCTAATCTACCTCCCTCCCTAATCTACCTCCCTCCCTAGCCCTTCCTCCCTTCCTAATCTTCCTCTCCTCCAATCTTTCTCTCTCCCAGCCTAAAATATATAATCATTTTCTCTGGGGCCAAGTGAAGGCGTGTGTACTCCGGCTGGCTGTGGCTTCTTATGTAAATTAAATTCTCGCTGGGTTAAGACAATCACTTTCCTCCAATGACTTTTATATGATACTGTGAGGAGTGGGGTGGGGTGGGGTGGAGTGGGGTGGGGTGGGGTGGGGTGGGGTGGGGTGGGGTGGGGTGGGGGTAGGTGTGCGTGCGTGTGTGGTGTGTGGTGTGTGTGTGTGTGTGTTTATACCTTACTTAACCTAGCTTACCCTGGTTCTCCATTTCTTCCTCCTCCTCCTCCTCCTCCTCCTCCCCCCTTTCTCCTCTTCTTACTTCTCCAACTCCCCCATCCTCCTACCCCTCCTCCTCTTCCTCCTCCTCTTCTTCCTCCTCCTCCTCCTCCCCCCCTCCTCCACCTAGTGTTTACACATGTTAACGAGTTTCTCGCCTGATCAGTGAATCAGTTCACTTGGGAATATGATCATAATGAATCATTCTACACGACGTCTGCCAGATGTGTGCCACCACGACCCGTCTGCCAGATGTGTGCCACCAGGATCCGTCTGCCAGATGTGTGCCACCAGGACCCGTCTGCCGGATATGTGCCACCACGAGCCGTCTGCCGGATATGTGCCACCACGACCCGTCTGCCGGATATGTGCCACCACGACCCGTCTGCCGGATGTGTGCCACCACGACCCGTCTGCCGGATGTGTGCCACCACGACCCGTCTGCCGGATGTGTGCCACCACGACCCGTCTGCCGGATGTGTGCCACCACGACCCGTCTGCCGGATGTGTGCCACCACGACCCGTCTGCCGGATGTGTGCCACCACGACCCGTCTGCCGGATGTGTGCCACCACGACCCGTCTGCCGGATGTGTGCCACCACGACCCGTCTGCCGGATGTGTGCCACCAGGACCCGTCTGCCGGATGTGTGCCACCACGACCCGTCTGCCGGATGTGTGCCACCACGACCCGTCTGCCGGATGTGTGCCACCAGGACCCGTCTGCCGGTTGTGTGCCACCACGACCAGTCTGCCGGATGTGTGCCACCACGACCCGTCTGCCGGATGTGTGCCACCAGGACCCGTCTGCCGGATGTGTGCCACCAGGACCCGTCTGCCGGTTGTGTGCCACCACGACCAGTCTGCCGGATGTGTGCCACCACGACCCGTCTGCCGGATGTATGCCACCACGACCCGTCTGCCGGATGTATGCCACCACGACCCGTCTGCCGGTTGTGTGCCACCAGGACCCGTCTGCCGAATGTGTGCCACCACGACCCGTCTGCCGGATGTATGCCACCACGACCCGTCTGCCGGATGTATGCCACCAGGACCCGTCTGCCGGTTGTGTGCCACCAGGACCCGTCTGCCGAATGTATGCCACCACGACCCGTCTGCCGGATGTATGCCACCACGACCCGTCTGCCGGATGTATGCCACCACGACCAGTCTGCCGGATGTATGCCAAACGTAACCTAACCTAACTCAAATTCGCTAACTCATAACCCAACAACAACAACAACAAAATCCCTCCCGCCAAAAGTCACTTCACAACTTCATCGGCGACCAACAACAATAACACACCTGTGGTTAAACAATCTTACTTTGCATTTTAATCGCCAATTACTCTTCCTATCAACCAATACTTACGACAGATCAAATTGTATGCATTAAATTTTACTCCTGACATTACAAAAAAATATCCTGTTTGATATTTCTTCTTGCTCTAAGTTGTATTATCAAACTTCAAGAAACTTCGTCTACTTGGGTTCTTTAATTATGCGGTACCTGGTAGTTAATAAATTACCGAGTGCCTGGTAGAAGACTGGATAGAGTTCTTGATAGTTTGTTAAAGAAATTTTGTTTAGGGTAGAATTTCAGACAGAAGTTGTAAAGTGTAAAAAAAAATATATATTCATGATTTGCTTGATTTTTGTTTGTTTGTTTGTGTTTTAAGTTTCAGCTGTCTTTAAACGACATTATCACTGTCACTATCATCACTATCACTATCATCACCATCACTACTATCACTGTCACTATCATCACCATCACTACTATCACCACCATCACAATCACCAAATATCAACAGCATCATCACCACCACTATCATCATCATTATTACCATTCATAATTCTCATTCACCATCACTATCACCATTATCACTTTCATCACCCTCATCACTATTACCATCATTTACCATCACTATCATGGCTCCTCAGGGATCAATACGTGTTTCATCTCTCTTGTTTTAACGCATTAGTGATTCTTCAGCCACATACAACACAGCCCAGCTTTATAGGTCAAACTTTCATAGATCCGTCACACTCGCTGGCCCCCGACGAGCTACACACACACACACCCACACACACAAGCAATCACACACCACAAACAACAACACACCCACACACCACACCCACACACCACACACCACAAACAACAACACACCCACACACCACACCCACACACCACACCCACCAACACACCCACACACCACACCCACCAACATACCCACACACCACACACCACACCCACACACCACACCCACACACTATCAACCAACGTCAACATCTAAAAGGGACCATTCCTCCTCTGTTGATATTCCAGCTAGCAGGACCCCCGGCTACCTCAGCTATGTATACCCTGGACTAACACTGTGTGAAATGGCCTCCCACACATTATTTTCTTTTCCTACACCATGAAAAAAAATTCCATCAGGTTATTTATACCGTGAACTAACATCGTGTGGAACTCCCCTGCCACATAGTATTTTTCCGGAATCATGAAAACCTTATCCATTAGATCAGGTCATTCAGTTGCATTTACCTTCAGTTCATTGGCCCCGAGGAACACTTCTGACGACAACACTGAAGGAGTCATATCTCTCTCTCTCTCTCTAACCTAACCATAACCTAACCTGACCTAACCTAACCTAATCCAGGAGGAATCTATTTGCACTGATTTAATGTTTATTTACAACAATTTATTCAGACCAGTGTACACCCCTCTCCCAGCCCTCCTCTCTCCCCTCCCCTCGCTCTCTCCTTCCACCCCCTCCCTCCCTCCCCTCTCCCTCCTCTTCCCCCTCCCCTTCTTTCCCTCGCTCCCTCTCCCTCTTCTCTTCTTCCCTCCCTTCCTCTCTTCTCCCTCCCTCCCTTCCTTTCCTCCCTCCCTTTAACTAATAGGTCCTTCACTATTAAAAAAAATACACATATTTAGAGATAAATGAGACGACCACAGACAGAAATTTTTGAGAGAAATTAAACATTTGTATATTAGAAATTCGTGTCACTATTAAACTAGCAAGTGAGTGTACAACCCACCCACCTCTCTCTCTCTCTGCCACTGATTTTTTTTTAGATTCAACGTTACTAAATATTTACATTTTAATGGGTCAGACGAGGGGATTCAGTGTGTGTGTGTGTGTGTGTGTGTGTGTGTGTGTGTGTGCGTATTATAGGTGTAATATTCACTGTCATGCCAATTTTAAAACCCCTGAATTTATACAAAATTTCAGTTGTTTAGGACACGTACCAAACACAACTGAATTTTGGGCGGTTGTTTACATTCGGTGGTTGATGGTAGTTAGCAGGAGATTGAAGTTTTGATACACACACACACACACACACAGACACACACAGAGAGAGAGAGACACACACACACACACACAGCCCACAAGCCACGACACACACACACAGACACACACACACACACACACACACACACCACACACAAGCCACGACACACACACACACACACACACACACACACACCGCCCACAAGCCACGACACACACAAAAAACGAATACGTCAAACTAAACACAACCTGAATATACTAAATCACATTAAACATTCACATAAAACACAGCCAGTCAAACATCAGTGAATCAATTATATAAACACACAAGCTGCCTTTACTTCTCACTAACTCAATATTAACACAAAACATTCATACTGAGATGTATTAATTTGTATTAAGTAAACATTTGGTACACCATTCTCTATCTTGAATATTACAGCACTGAACTGTGATGTATTTTGAAGTTTATTAGACCAGGTGAGTATCTTAATCTAGATGTGCTTATGTATTTACCTGATGTGATTAACCTGAATAATCTCTCAAGCTTATATCACCTAAAGATTAACCACCTCAATGCTAACCTAATCTAATATAATCTAACCTGACCTAGCCTAGCCTAACCTAACCTAACCTAACCTAACCTAACTATCCTATTGCTAACCTAGCCTCACCTAACTATCCAACTGCTAACCTAACCTAACCTAACCCAACATAAAACATCAATTTACATTTTAACTTCACACGCTCTATGTTCAATCTGGGTAAACATCCGATATGCGCTTGAACTTTGTAATTAGTTCACTAGTGTTCATATAACATGATAATAAGTACATTACGTTCAGTCAAGTTCATATATCATCGCATAAGTTCATAAAAGTTCAAATAACATCACCATAAGTTCATTAATGTTTAGATAACAGTTATTTTTGTTCGTCTCTCAGTGAAGAAATGTTTAGCATGAGGTGAAAATTACTCAGTGAACCTAAACATTGATGTAAATGTTCAAGGAAATCAATATAAGTATGTGACAGACTCATCATCAGCAGACCTAAACATCGAAGCACAGGTTCAACATCAGAGAGTCATACCAACATCAACAGACCTAAACATCGAAGCACAGGTTCAACATCAGACCTAAACATAGAAGCACAGGTCAACATCAGAGAGTCAGACCATCATCAACACACCTAAACATCGCGGCACAGGTTTAACATCACACCAATATCGACATCAACATTAGACCTAAACATCACAGAAAAGTCAGAGACCAGCAAGGAATGTCAACAACGTCAGCGTATAATTTAAACACATTAATAATTTATTACCAGACTAAACATTTTAATATTATAGTTTAGAATATATAATTGTAAACATCGATCCGTGATTCAGCTGCTGGTTCTTGAGTCTAAAGTTCCACCTCTCTCTAATACTTGAGTGTATGTATGTATGTATGTATGTATGTATGTATGTATAATCAATAAGAAGATACCTAATAAAACATAAACTCTGACAGTCTAAATAGATTAAAACATAAAAACACACAAATTAACATCAGTCAACATAAACACACACACACACACACACACACACACACACATATAGACGTCGAGCAACATAGAGACGTCAGCAACACATAGACGTCAACAGTGTCAGGAGAAATATATGAGAAAAATACATTATAATGATCTCAACACTGGCTGACAATAAACCCTTTCATTATATTATGTCTTAAATTAAATTATTTCTCAGTTAAAAATTTTACGACAGAGGTAATTATTTTTTTTTGAAGAATTTTCAGGGGGAAATAAATGAACAACAGACAGACAAAGAAGATATATATAAGGGAGATGAATAAATGGCCGACAGATAGACAGCCAACAGACAGACAGACAGACAGACAGACAGACAGACAGACAATAAAGAATAATTACAATACAGATGAATAAAGTGACTACAGTGCTGTCACTCAATGAGGTACTTGAGTGAGTGAGTGACCAGCCTTGGGGAACACATGAGTGGGACACGACCTGAAAGATTTAACTCTTGCTTTGGTCACTCACTGCCTCTTTGCCGCTGCCCCCCACACCTCAGGAAACTGTCAACTTAGGACGGGAGAACCCCGAATTTAATTTAGCAGCTACTTATGAACAATTTATTGCGACAATCCATAATGCTCAAAATAAACACATCCCTAAAAGAAAATTCAGATCGATAAGGAACCAACCAAAATGGATGAATAATAGACTCTTAGATCTTCTAGGGGAAAAGAAAGGAGTATATAGAAAAGTTAAGAAAGGCGAAAATCACTTACTTGGTTACTATCAGAACCTAACAAGACAGGTAAAAACAGAAATTAGGAAAGCAAAGAGAAATTATGAAATCAAGGTAGCAAACGAATCGAAAAATAACCCCAAAGCTTTTTATCAACTGTATAAATCAAAGCTTAGAGATACAATAGGTCCCCTTAAAACTACGACAGGAGAAATGACTGATGATGAGTTAGAAATGTGTAGTACGTTAAATAGTCACTTTCGCTCCGTATTCACAAATGAAAACCTAGCACAGTTTCCAGAAGTTCATAAGGTATATAACGACAGTATAGAAAATATGTTGATGAATATCAATATTACTAGTAACGATGTGCTTAAAGTAATTAACAAACTGAAGCCTCATAAATCGCCTGGTCCAGACGAGGTATATGCTAGAATATTAAAAGAATGTAGAGATGAGTTGAGTAATCCATTAGCAGTTTTATTTAATAAGTCATTAGAATCGGGCCTAGTGCCAGAAGCTTGGAAACTTGCAAATGTAGTTCCGATTTTCAAAAAAGGTGATAAATCAATTGCATCAAATTACCGTCCCATTAGTCTCACGTCAATCATAGGCAAGTTGCTAGAGTCAATTATTGCTACGAAAATCAGAAGCCACCTTGAAACATTCAACTTAATTCATTCTTCTCAGCACGGGTTCACCCAGGGACGTTCTTGTCTCACAAATTTGCTTAGCTTTTTCTCAGAAGTATATGAAGCGGTAGATAATGATAAGTCATATGATATAATTTATTTAGATTTCAGTAAAGCATTCGATAGAGTCCCTCATGAGAGATTGATAAGGAAGGTAGAAGCACATGGAATAGGTGGATCATTATTAAAATGGATTAGGTCATGGTTAACTGGTAGGAAACAAAGAGTCAGCATAAATGGATTTAAGTCAGACTGGGGTGCGGTCAAAAGCGGAGTTCCCCAGGGATCTGTATTAGGCCCTCTGCTGTTTGTTATATTCATTAATGATCTTGATTTAGGTATAACTAGTAGGATTAGTAAATTTGCAGATGATACCAAAATGGGGAGAGTGATAAATTCAGACAGTGACTTTGAACACCTTCAAAGAGATCTAGATACCTTACATGAGTGGTCAGTAGACTGGCAAATGAATTTTAATACTGATAAATGCAAGGTACTACAGATAGGGAAGACGAATACAAACGTTAAGTATAAACTAGGTAACACGGAAATAGAAAACTCAGATTGTGAAAAAGATCTAGATGTATTTGTTAGCAACGATTTGAAACCTAGAAAACAATGTATTAGCGTTCGCAACAAGGCAAACAGGATTCTTGGGTTCATATCTAGGAGTGTGAGTAACAGAACTGCTGACGTTATCTTGAAACTTTACCTAGCATTAGTGAGGCCACACATGGATTATGCGGTTCAATTCTGGTGTCCTTATTATAGAATGGACATAGATTCTTTGGAGAGAATGCAAAGAAGAATGACAAAAATGATCCATGATATTAGAAACCTTCCATATGAAGAAAGACTGAAAAGCTTAGGCTTGCATCATTAGAGAGGCGTAGAGTTAGGGGAGATATGATAGAGGTGTTCAAGTGGGTAAGTGGGATTAACAAGGGTAAAATGGAAGATGTTCTGAAGCTCAGTAATAACGAAATAACTAGAACAAATGGCTATAAATTAGATAAATTCCGATTCAGAAAGGATATAGGCAAGCACTGGTTTGGTAATAGAGTTGTGGATATGTGGAATAGGCTACCGAGTGCTATAGTAGAATTGGGGACGCTAGGGAGCTTCAAGACGAAGATGGATAGGCACATGGAAGTGCTGGGATGGGTGTAAAAGGGATCTGCCCTGTATGGGCCAGTCGGCCTCCTGCAGTATCTCACTTTCTTATGTTCTTATGTTCTTATGTTCTCTGTCATCCACCGCTGTGATCCATCCTCCACTAATTTCTGTTGCTCTTATCCATCCAGCGCCTGTCATCCACCTCAATCATCCATCCTCCACTATCCTCTGTTGCTGTCATCTATCCTCTATCATCCGTCGCTGTCATCCATCCTCCACTATCCTCTGTTGCTGTCATCTATCCTCTATCATCCGTCGCTGTCATCCATCCTCCACTATCCTCTGTTGCTGTCATCTATCCTCTATCATCCGTCGCTGGCATCCATCCTCCACTATCCTCTGTTGCTGTCATCCATCCTCCACTATCCTGTGTTGCTGTCATCCATCCTCCACTATCCTCTGTTGCTGTCATCCATCCTCCACTATCCTCTGTTGCTGTCATCCATCCTCCACTATCCTCTGTTGTTGCCATCCATCCTCCTCTAGCCTCTGTTGCTGTCATCCATCCTCCACTATCCTCTGTTGCTGTCATCAATCCTCCACTATCCTATCACTGTCATCCATCCTCCACTATCATCCGCCACTGTCATCCATCCTCCACTATCCTGTCACTGTCATCCATCCACCTCTATTATCCATCCTCCACTATCCTCTGTCGCTGTCATCCATCCTCCACTATCCCCTACTTCTGTCATCCATCCACCATCATCCATCTGTGTCATCCATCCTCCACTATCCCCTGTCGCTGTCATCCATCCTCCACTACCCTCCGTCGCTATCATCCATTCTCCGCAGGTGTCATCCACCCTCCACTATCCTCTGTTTCTGTCATATATCCTCTGCCATCATCCACAGCGGCCATCGAACCTCCACTATCCTCTGTTCCTGTCATCCATCCTCCTTTATCATCCGTGGCTATCATCCATCCTCCACTATTCTCCACCGCTGTCATCCATCATTCACTATCATCCGCCACTGTCATCCACCATCATCATCCACCACTGTCATCCACCATCATCAACCGCCATTCATCCACCATCATCATCCACCACCATCATCCGCCACTGTCATCCACCATCATCATCCGCCACTGTCATCCACCATCATCATCCGCCACTGTCATCCACCATCATCATCCGCCACTGTCATCCACCATCATCATCCACCACTGCCATCCACCATCATCAACCGCCACTGTCATCCACCATCATCATCCGCCACTGTCATCCACCATCATCATCCGCCACTGTCATCCACCATCATCATCCGCCACTGTCATCCACCATCATCATCCGCCACTGTCATCCACCATCATCATCCGCCACTGTCATCCGCCATCATCATCCGCCACTGTCATCCACCATCATCATCCGCCACTGTCATCCGCCATCATCATCCGCCACTGTCATCCACCATCATCATCCGCCACTGTCATCCACCATCATCATCCGCCACTGTTATCCACCATCATCATCCGCCACTGTTATCCACCATCATCATCCACCTACCGTCTTTTTTTCAACATTTCAACACAGCTTCAGTTCTCCTTCTTTGTTTACATTGTACCGCCGGCAGCCACCCACCGCCCTGCTAGACGCAAGGCAACCTCAAAGTTTGGGCTGCTTAAGGCTTCATCTCACACCTCTCCTGCAGGTATAGAGAGAGAGAGAGAGAGAGAGAGAGAGAGAGAGAGAGAGAGAGAGAGAGAGAGGAAATAAAGGGAGGTAGAGATAATATTAGAGAAGAGTGTAAGAGAGAGACAGAGAGAGATGGATAGAAGAGTGCATGGACAGACAGACAGCCACGTTACATCACCGAGTATCACAAGTGTTCTGCAGGTACTCCGGTTATACACTGGATAATGAAGAAAAATGGTTAAAATTATAGAGTATTCAATAATTTTTTTTTCTTCATCCAGGTAGACAGACTGTTGCATATTTCGTTGTTTTATTCATTATCATCATTATTATTATCGTGTCTTCGCTGTGTTGTCTTATTTTAGCTGCCATTATTTTATTGGATTTTATTAAGAATATAATTTAATTGTAGTTATGAAAAGTCTGACAAAACTCTCTCGCATTTACCCTCTCTCTCCGTCCCTCCCTCCCTCTCTCCTCCCTCCCTCCCTCCCTCCCTCTCTCCTCCCTCCCTCTCTCCTCCCTCCCTCCTTCCCTCTCTCCCCCTCTCCCTGCCGCATCATAAAGGCTTAATGAAGGAGAGGCGGCATATATGAAAATACTACAGCAAATATTTTTTCTCCCAAGAAGATATTCACTCGAGGCGTTACACCGTGATCACACACACACACAAAGGAAAACAATCAATACTAGGGGGGGAAAAACGACACAGGAAATGGAAATTGGGAAAAAATCACGTGGGAAAAATTACACGATGAATAAAGTGACTTAGATATTATTACCAGATTCTACCTTCAAGAACTAATGAGTCTTGCGATGTACACCTGTTGGAGTAATTGTTGCGTTATTCTCGTTATAACTTTATGGAAATTGGTTGTTTATGGTAAAGTTAATTTTGTTTTATATAAGTTGTTCTTCCGTTGTCTTAATATATATATATATATATATATATATATATATATATATATATATATATATATATATATCAACGACTCACAGCAGGAGTCCGGTTAATGACTAAAATGAATATATATAAAGTTTTACCTGTATTCAGTTGGGTTAGGTTAGGTTCAGGTACGGGAGGGTAAGGTAAGGTAAGATAGGGTAAGGTAAGGTAGGGTAAGGTAAGGTAGGTTAAGGTAGGGTAGGGTAGGGCAGGGCAGGGTTGGGTTTTAGGGTAGGGTAGCTAAGTTAGATAATGTTAAATTAGGCTAGTTAACGCAAATATTAATCACATAAAATACTTTTATACACACAACATTCTGAATTTTCTAAACCAAAAATACATTAAAATTCACAACTAAACTCAACAACCACCTCACCTCACCTAACCTAACCTAACCTAACCTAACCTAACCGAACCACATAACTCTCCCAAAAAATCTGCAAAATTACCATTAAAAATCACGAGTTTCAATAACCAGGAGCATCTTAGCGGCGGTATCACACACATACAGTACACAAAGAGCTGGGAGGTCTTTTGTGTACGTGAGGGAGTGTTGTAGGCGTGCTGGCGTACCTGTGTTGACTGGTGGAAGGGAAGGAAGGTGGAGGGATACAGTGGTGGTGAGAATAGACTCGTGTGTGTGTGTGTGTGGGGGGGGGGGGGGAGTTGTATATGTAGGTGTGTGTATGTATATGTGTAATTCTTCTTGTAAGATCAACAGATAGATAGATAAATAGATATAGATATAGATAAAGATACACAGACAGACAGACAGACAGACACAGACAGACAGACAGACAGACAGACAGACAGACAGACAGACAGACGGATGGATGGATGGACAAATAGATAGATAGAGACAGACAGATAAAGACAGACAGACAGACAGACACAGACAGACAGACAGACAGACACAGACAGACAGACAGACACAGACAGACAGACAGACAAACGGTTGATACACACACAGACCGTACAATGGTTAGTGGTCTTGCCGGCCGGACCTGACTCCACCGTTTGTGTATATCACTTCGCAATCAGACCGAAACAGACCGAATCTTAGGTTATCTCAGACCAGGCCCACTAAAACCAGCTATCATTTCATGCCTGGTCACCTCCCTGTTCGTGTGTGTGTTTGTCATGTCGTCTGTGTGTTTGTCATGTCGACTGTGTGTGTGTCACGTCGACTGTGTGTGTGTCATGTCGTCTGTGTGTGTGTCATGTCGTATGTGTGTTTGTCATGTCGTCTGTGTGTTTGTCATGTCGACTGTGTGTTTGTCATGTCGTCTGTGTGTGTGTCATGTCGTATGTGTGTGTGTCATGTCGTCTGTGTGTGTGTCATGTCGTATGTGTGTGTGTCATGTCGTATGTGTGTGTGTCATGTCGTATGTGTGTGTGTGTCATGTCGTCTGTGTGTGTGTGTCATGTCGTATGTGTGTGTGTCATGTCGTATGTGTGTGTGTGTCATGTCGTCTGTGTGTGTGTCATGTCGACTGTGTGTTTGTCATGTCGTCTGTGTGTTTGTCATGTCGACTGTGTGTGTGTCATGTCGTCTGTGTGTGTGTGTCATGTCGTATGTGTGTGTGTCATGTCGTATGTGTGTGTGTGTCATGTCGTCTGTGTGTGTGTCATGTCGACTGTGTGTTTGTCATGTCGTCTGTGTGTTTGTCATGTCGACTGTGTGTGTGTCATGTCGTCTGTGTGTGTGTCATGTCGTCTGTGTGTGTGTCATGTCGTATGTGTGTGTGTGTGTCATGTCGTCTGTGTGTGTGTCATGTCGTATGTGTGTGTGTCATGTCGACTGTATGTTTGTCATGTCGTCTGTGTGTTTGTCATGTCGTGTTTGTGATGTTTGAGTAATTTATATCTTAAAATGTTTGTAAAGAAATATATTTGATCGTTGTGACCTAAAATCAGTATAAATCTGACTTTTATGACCGAAAACAGGTATAAATCTGACCCCTGTGGCCCAAATCGAATATAAATCTGACTTCTGACCTAAAGAGTATAAATCTGACCTCTATGACTTAAAACCAGAATAAATCTGACTTGTATGACCTAAAATCAGCATAAATCTGACCCCTGTGACCTAAAATCGAATGTCAATCTGACCTCTGTGACCCAAAATTTGACGTCTATCACCTAAAACAAGTGTAAATCTGACCTCTATGACCCTATTCCGGCCTTTGTAACCTAAAATCAGTATACATGGAGCCCGTGTGACCAAAATGGTATTTGCAATTTTCTATACATAGGTGTAAGGAATTTCGTTATTATAGATTCAAATTAGAGAACAGGTGAGTTGTGGTGATGGTACCTGTGTGATAATCAATTAACCGATATCCTCCACGGCCTGAGTACGATGAGAGGGAAGGAGGGTGGGAGGGGTGGAAAGGAAGGAGGGACAGGGGGAGGGAGGGAGGGAGGGAGGGTGGAAAGAGAGAGAGAGAGAGAGAGAGAGAGAGAGAGAGAGAGAGAGAGAGAGAGAGAGATGTCACTTCATCTCAGCCAAGGACTCACTGAGAACATCCTATATCACGCTACTATATCACCCTCAACAATATAGTGGCCGACAGACCCACACTCACTCACTCTAGTACTGACCTTCACTACACAGGTGTCACAGGTGTAGGGTCTTACCTCCAATAAGTCTTACCTGTAGTGAAAAAAAAAAGTATTATATATTTTTTTCTGACCAGGAAGATATACTGATCAACGTGAAACACTATTGAGCTAACTTATATTATTGTGTTATATTAGTGAAGTTCTTAGAGAGGTTTTTAACGAGGTGCTCAGCGAGGTTTTTAACGAGGTGTTTAGCGAGGTTTTTAACGAAGTGCTTAGCGAGGTTTTTAACGAAGTGCTTAGCGAGGTTTTTAACGAAATGCTTAGCGAGGTTTTTAACGAGGTGTTTAGCGAGGGTTTTAACGAGGTGCTTAGCGAGGTTTTTAACGAGGTTCTTAACGTAATATAACCAACGGATAAAGATGAAGTTTAATAACAATCCAACCATTATCCAATATCCTGACATATAAAGTTATTTATTACCGAGTAAACAAAACACAAACATGTACTACATAATCAATCTGTAAACTATGAAAAGACAATAATTAATGAAGTTATGTTAATTATGGCCAGAGACAAGCTTGAACAATGACGCTATGATGACAACACAAAACACAATACAACACACAACAACACACAACACAACACAGCACAATCATTACAACACAACACAGCACAATCATCACAACACAACAACACACAATACACAACACAACACAGCACAATAACACACAACACAACACAACAACCCAGCACAATCATTACAACACAACAAAACACAACACAACAAAACACAACACAACAATACAACACAACACACAACACAACAACACAGCACAATCATTACAACACAACAAAACACAACACAACACACGACACAACACAATAACACACAACACAACAACACACAACACAACAACAGAGCACAATCATTACACAACACAACTACTACTACTACAAACACAACACATAACACAACAACACAACACAATAACACAAAAACACAGCACACAACAACACACAACACAGCACAACAACACAACACAACAACACACAACACAACACAACAACACAACACAACACAGCACAACACACAACACAACATAACACAACACAACACACAACACAACACAACACACAACACACAACACAACACAACATAACACAACACAACACACAACACACAACACACAACACAACAACACACAACACAGCACAACAACACAACACAACAACACACAACACACAACACAACACAACAACACAACACAACACAGCACAACACACAACACAACAACACACAACACACAACACAACAACACACAACACACAACACAACACAACAACACAACACAACACAGCACAACACACAACACAACAACACAGCACACAACACACAACACAAGAGACAACACAACACACAACAACACACAACACAACAACACAACACAAGAGACAACACAACACAAAACAATCATTACAATACACCATCAAGTTCTATTAAAGGCAGAAGGACGACACTGTTCACTTCTGGAGATGGTTAGTGTCAGATGTCTTGGTTGTGACTGGCAGGTGTGTGTGAGTGTGTGAGGAGAGTAGCAACGAGTGGTGGTGGGGCTCGAGGCTGGGGGTTCCTAATGACTAAATGAGGTGGTTAGGTTAGGTTAGGTTAATACAATATAAATGATTTCATGATGTGTCCTTGGCAACTAAGAATTGATTATTTATATGCTACATAATCACATATAATCACAGGTCTCTCCTTTCATAAAACTACTGAGTAATTTTTTATTTCATTATTCGACTCTAAATTATTATATTTTAATACGATCAATAAACAGTAACACAAAATACAGAAATAAAGTCTGATCACTATAACATTTATAATCAAACTTCAGACTTTTTTCCCTACTGATCCTTAGGTTCCTGGCCACACGTTCTAAATTTCGTCTTAAAAAAAGCCTTACTTGGTTACATGAGTGGATAGGTACATGTAATTCACCTGTAATCTATAAAGACGGATATGTTTGATGTTTTATTCTAATGTTTACTCAACACACTATAATGTTCCTTGACTGTATGAACTCTAAAGACATTCACGTATAGTTCATCTCTGAGTGTGAACAAGAACCTGAGCTTTTCATTTTTGTACATTATGACAGAAAGAACCAATGCGTTAAATACTTCCGGTCAGAGAATCTATGTACTCTGCTGCCTTCATTACTTCCCTTCACAGACGACCTATGTACTCTGCTGCCTGCATTACTTCCCTTCGCAGACGACCTACGTACTCTGCTGTCTTCATTCCTTCCCTTCACAGACGACCTATGTACTCTGCTGCCTGCATTACTTCCCTTCACAGACGACCTACGTACTCTGCTGTCTTCATTCCTTCCCTTCACAGACGACCGACGTACTCTGCCTGCACTACCAAATACAGTTATTTCTGTCCAAACAAAATTGACTTAACATCACTTCAGTAACCCAGGCCTCACACATGTGCTCTAGTTACTCCATCTAATACAAGGAGCTGTAGTTCTTAGGCAGGACTTTGATGTAAATGGTTTTCCCAGGATCTATGGTTACTGCAGTCAACTAAACGATAATAAATAAACAAGACTAAATGTCGTTATAGTCATCTTTGTTTAATGTTACTATTATATATATACAGTATATATATATATATTATATATATATATATATATATATATATATATATATATATATATATATATATATATATATATATATATATAACTTCAGCAATGGACTTGCTACGTGGAAAGCGTAGTTTTATAACGAAGAGGCAGGTCTCTCGTTATTTTTGTCGGTTTTGAATTGGATTGCACTTTTTTAAATTTTTGAAGTTTATCGAAGGTAAATTTTCGTATAATATTATGTTTTTATTGTGTATCACCTGTATTTTTAAACTTTTTCAAAACTTTTTAGGCTCTGATGATGGAAAAGGATTATTTC
This sequence comes from Homarus gammarus, assembly GCA_958450375.1. Classification (NCBI taxonomy): domain Eukaryota; kingdom Metazoa; phylum Arthropoda; class Malacostraca; order Decapoda; family Nephropidae; genus Homarus; species Homarus gammarus. Next base: position 501,730 of record CAUDMG010002135.1, read on the forward strand.
CGAAACGTTAGCAATTAAAAGAAGCCCTACTTCAAGATGTTTGTGTTTACCCTGGTTCTCCTCTTCATTATATATATATATATATATATATATATATATATATATATATATATATATATATATATATATATATATATATATATATATATATACCCTGGAATGGGTCACACGAGATAAGAAAAGACTAAAAAAATAGACCTTTTACCAGGAAAATTGATAAGATTAGGAAATTTGTCGATAGTGAAGGAGTTAAAGGTTATAGATGAATTATTATCATGTGTGAAATGCCCCAAGAACTCTCAGGTGTTCGGACCATGATCACAACACATGGAAGAAAACAACACACACACACACACACACACACACACACACACACAGGTAATGAGACGTCATTTAACCTGACAGATGGAGGTGGAGTGACGTCAGGTGAGGAACGTGTTTATAATTACAGGCGTTATTCTACCTTCAAAACTAATTTAGTTAATGATTTACCTGTTTAGAGATTATAGAGGTGGGTGTTAAACATCAAACAATTATGGTGCTTCACGACACACATTATGGCGCTATGATGCTGCTCCATGACACTATGATGGTGCTTCACGACACACATTATGGCGCTATGATGCTGCTCCATGACACTGTGATGGTGCTTCACGACACACATTATGGCGCTATGATGCTGCTCCATGACACTATGATGGTGCTTCACGACACACATTATGACAATACTATGGTGCTTCACGACACACATTATGACACTACTATGGTGCTTCACGACACACATTATGACACTACTATGGTGCTTCACGACACACATTATGACATTACTATGGTGCTTCACGACACACATTATGACATTACTATGGTGCTTGACGACACACAATATGACACACATTATGACACTACTATGGTGCTTCACGACACACATTATGACACTACTATGGTGCTTCACGACACACATTATGACACTACTATGGTGCTTCACGACACAGAATATGACACACATTATGACACTACTATGGTGCTTCACGACACACAATATGACACACATTATGACAATACTATGGTGCTTCACGACACACATTATGACACTACTATGGTGCTTCACGACACAATATGACACACATTATGACAATACTATGGTGCTTCACGACACATTATGACACTATTATGGTGCTTCACGACACACAATATGACACACATTATGACACTATCAGGCGCTTCACGACACACATTATGACACTATTTTGGTGCTTCACGAAACTCATTATGCTCATTCTTGTTCACTGACATTCATTCTTAGTCACTGTCGTTCACTTCTATACAATATTAACATAAATTATTAACTCTAGATTACATATCCATTACATAGTGCTGTTAGGTGCATGAATGAGCCTAGTTCTTTAGACAGAATACATATTACATCTTAAGATTGAAGTAAATAAAAAATTACGAAACAATTTGGTACAGTAAACTTACCTTGAAGTTATGCTTAAAAATATGGGATATTTTTTCTTCTAGAATATTAATATAGTGACTTCACAGAGGCAAGACTTGAGTGTTGTAATAATAGCGGACTGGAATGCCAAAACTATATACATTATGCGTTTAATAATTCACGTCGGTATGCAGCAGTTGTTTATATATTCTCTGGTACCATAAACAAGGTCATGTGTTTTAATTCCAGGTTGAGTTGTGGTGAATTAACGCCATAACTAACCTTGAATACTGTTAAATTAGTTAAGTAATTCTATATAAATCATGACACTGTTAACGCAAGAACTAACACAAGGTTCACTCACCCACGAAAGTCCTTACTGATCTACGAACCCAGAGATCTAGAATCATGAATCCGAAGTATTTAATGGATAGATAAAATAATAAATCGGTGTCTACTGCTTCGGGTTCACGAATCCTGAATCTCGGGGTTCGTGGTTCAGAAGAGAAGAGAGTACTTTTGTGGCTGTTAAATTTGATATCTACAGTACAACCAGACAAAAATTTTCTATACAAAATTATGTTGAAAAAATATGACACAACGGACGATGGATTTTCACAACACTACTGAGACAACATTCTGAAATTCATCGATCACCCCAAGTACAGATATTTTTTTGAGTGACTGTACAAACGTATGAGGTAACGACGATGATAACTGTTTTTATGATAGTTAAGTTAATCTTCACTGAGTTAATGTCGTAGTTACGTTAAATACCTGAAGGTCATGTTCTCTGATTAATTCCAGGTGAGAGATATTCTGCCAGTATATGTAAAAGCAATTTCGACATGAACTAAAATCTGGGTATTCTGTAAATATCGATATATCCGGTGATAAACGAAGTATGTAAACACACACACACACACACACACACGTCTATACCTATATATTACGAAGAAAACTAATAGCATTTTATAATAACTTTCTTTAAATATAGATAAAAGAGATTAATGATAAATAATACAACATATGCGTCTTTACTAACTATATATTAGATGTTCTAAGTTAACATTACTACACAGGACATTGAGTGACATCAAATCACTTGGTGTCGAAGCCAGTGATGGATGATTGGCGTGTGTGTGTGTGTGTGTGTGTGTGTGTGTGTGTGTGTGTGTCTGTCTGTCTGTCTGCCTGTCTGTTTTTGTGTGCACGAATGAAGGTATGGAAGACAATCACGAGTCGTGAGAGAGGATCAGGGGCCGTGAGAGAGGATCAGGGGGCGTGGGAGAGGATCAAGAGTCGTGGGAAAGGATCAGGGGCCGTGAGAGAGGATCAAGGGGCGTGGGAGAGGATCAAGAGTCGTGGGAAAGGATCAGGGGCCGTGAGAGAGGATCAGGGGGCGTGGGAGAGAATTTGAGGGTGAGGGAAAAGTCACATGTCAAAGGTATGAAACAGGAACCATACAAAAGCGATACGTATCTTGTTCCTGTCTGCACATAAAACCCACTTCAATATAAACAAAGACGATATCACCCTCTAAAGTAATGAATTGTTGCTATGTGTCTGAATGTCAACAAATCCTCAAATTCTAGACATACGTTTCATACAACTTTGTTAATTTGTAATATACAGTACAAAGGAAAGTCTTAAGTTCTTTGTGGTTAAAATATTAAATCCGTCAAAAATACATGTAATACTGTCATAGGTTATACAAGAGTACCGTGTATGTGTGTGTGTGTATGTGTATGTGTGTGCGCCCTTGACCACGTATATGAGCTTTTGTAGGTGTATGTGTGTGTGTGTCTGTGTTTGTGTGTGTGACTCTGCGTGTCCATGTGTGTTTGAACTCTGTGGATGTGTACATGGAGATAGCAATCATTCATTACATATGCGTGTCTACATTCGTCTGTAAACTTGCATGACCGGTGATGAAACGATTCTCATGAACATATTAAACCAGGAATTTCATCAGCACCTTGTATGTGTGTGTGTGTGTGTGTGTGTGTGTGTGTTCATCAGTTCAGTTCATCAGATTTCTCTTACCTTCAGTCGTTGGCAAGGAGACGAACCTGGTCAACAATAACAACAACAACAACCACCACCACAACACCCCCTCACCCCACCGTAATAAAATATATCCAACTGATTTTGTTTTTCACCAGACCTTAATTATTCTCTAAACAAATTCCTACTGAATGATTGACCCAGACGCAACCAGCTGGAGAGGAGAAAATAATAAATCTATTATTTATTATTATACCAATATGTCTGTACCTGTTGGAGCATAATACGGAGGGGATTGATTTATTGATAAGTGTTCTGTGAGAGACCTCGTGCTGGGAGACTTATAGTTATTGACCTTCAAGAACAACACCTGAGGCTTCCCTGTACTGTAAGAGGGACATAAGAGGCTTCCCTGTACTGTAAGAGGGACATAAGAGGCTTACCTGTACTGTAAGAGGGACATATGAAGCTTACCTGTACTGTAAGAGGGACATAAGAGGCTTACCTGTACTGTAAGGGGAATATAAGAGGCTTCCCTGTACTGTAAGAGGGACATAAGAGGCTTTCCTGTACTGTAAGAGGGACATAAGAGGCTTCCCTGCACTGTAAGAGGGACATAAGAGGCTTCCCTGTACTGTAAGAGGGACATAAGAAGCATCCCTGTACTGTAAGATGGACATAAGAGGCTTACCTGTACTGTAAGAGGGACATAAGAGGCTTACCTGTACTGTAAGAGGGACATAAGAGGCATCCCTGTACTGCAAGTGGGACATAAGAGGCTTACCTGTACTGTAAGAGGAACATAAGAGGCTTACCTGTACTGTAAGAGGGACATAAGAGGCTTCCCTGTACTGTAAGAGGAACATAAGAGGCTTACCTGTACTGTAAGAGGGACATAAGAGGCTTCCCTGTACTGTAAGAGGAACATAAGAGGCTTCCCTGTACTGTAAGAGGGACATAAGAGGCTTCCCTGTACTGTAAGAGGAACATAAGAGGCTTCCCTGTACTGCAAGAGGGACATAAGAGGCTTACCTGTACTGTAAGAGGGACATAAGAGGCTTACCTGTACTGTAAGAGGAACATAAGAGGCTTACCTGTAATGTAAGAGGAACATAAGAGGCTTACCTGTACTGTAAGAGGAACATAAGAGGCTTACCTGTACTGTAAGAGGGACATAAGAGGCTTCCCTGTATTGTAAGAGGGACATAAGAGGCTTCCCTGTACTGTAAGAGGAACATAAGAGGCTTACCTGTACTGTAAGAGGGACATAAGAGGCTTCCCTGTACTGTAAGAGGAACATAAGAGGCTTACCTGTACTGTAAGAGGGACATAAGAGGCTTACCTGTACTGTAAGAGGGACATAAGAGGCTTCCCTGTACTGTAAGAGGGACATAAGAGGCTTCCCTGTACTGTAAGAGGAACATAAGAGGCTTACCTGTACTGTAAGAGGGACATAAGAGGCTTCCCTGTACTGTAAGAGGAACATAAGAGGCTTACCTGTACTGTAAGAGGGACATAAGAGGCTTACCTGTACTGTAAGAGGGACATAAGAGGCTTACCTGTACTGTAAGAGGGACATAAGAGGATTCCCTGTACTGCAAGAGGAACATAAGAGGCTTACCTGTACTGTAAGAGGGACATAAGAGGCTTCCCTGTACTGTAAGAGGAACATAAGAGGCTTACCTGTACTGTAAGAGGGACATAAGAGGCTTCCCTGTACTGTAAGAGGGACATAAGAGGCTTCCCTGTACTGTAAGAGGGACATAAGAGGCTTCCCTGTACTGTAAGAGGGACATAAGAGGCTTCCCTGTACTGTAAGCGGGACATAAGAGGCTTCCCTGTACTGTAAGCGGGACATAAGAGGCTTCCCTGTACTGTAAGAGGGACATAAGAGGCTTCCCTGTACTGTAAGAGGGACATAAGAGGCTTCCCTGTACTGTAAGCGGGACATAAGAGGCTTCCCTGTACTGAAAGAGGGACATAAGAGGCTTCCCTGTACTGTAAGAGGGACATAAGAGGCTTCCCTGTACTGTAAGCGGGACATAAGAGGCTTCCCTGTACTGTAAGCGGGACACAAGAGGCTTCCCTGTACTGTAAGAGGGACACAAGAGGCTTCCTGTACTGTAAGGGGACATAAGAGGCTTCCCTGTACTGTAGGGGAAAAGAGGCTTCCGTACGTAAGGGCAAGAGGCTTCCCTGTACTGTAAGAGGAACATAAGAGGCTTACCTGTACTGTAAGAGGAACATAAGAGGCTTCCCTGTACTGTAAGAGGGACATAAGAGGCTTCCCTGTACTGTAAGAGGGACATAAGAGGCTTCCCTGTACTGTAAGAGGGACATAAGAGGCTTACCTGTACTGTAAGAGGAACATAAGAGGCTTCCCTGTACTGTAAGAGGGACATAAGAGGCTTACCTGTACTGTAAGAGGGACATAAGAGGCTTCCCTGTACTGTAAGAGGAACATAAGAGGCTTACCTGTACTGTAAGAGGGACATAAGAGGCTTCCCTGTACTGTAAGAGGAACATAAGAGGCTTACCTGTACTGAAAGAGGAACATAAGAGGCTTCCCTGTACTGTAAGCGGGACATAAGAGGCTTCCCTGTACTGTAAGACGGACATAAGAGGCTTCCCTGTACTGTAAGAGGGACATAAGAGGCTTACCTGTACTGTAAGAGGGACATAAGAGGCTTCCCTGTACTGTAAGAGGGACATAAGAGGCTTCCCTGTACTGTAAGAGGGACATAAGAGGCTTCCCTGTACTGTAAGAGGGACATAAGAGGCTTCCCTGTACTGTAAGAGGGACATAAGAGGCTTCCCTGTACTGTAAGAGGGACATAAGAGGCTTCCCTGTACTGTAAGAGGAACATAAGAGGCTTACCTGTACTGTAAGAGGGACATAAGAGGCTTCCCTGTACTGTAAGAGGGACATAAGAGGCTTCCCTGTTCTGTAAGAGGGACATAAGAGGCTTCCCTGTACTGTAAGAGGGACATAAGAGGCTTCCCTGTACTGTAAGAGGCTTCCGATAGCTTTCATTACTACAGGATGACCATAACTATACACAAGGTTTCCAAGAATACTGCACGAAGAAGCTCAATGATATGATGCCCACTCGAGGCTTCGTACACACACACACACACACACACACACACACACACACACACACACACACACACCAAAGTCTTCCTCTGTTCATTTCTGTATATAAAACTATTTACAGTTTAGTTAATGTAAATGATCAACCTTATAAAAACAGGCCGGGGGTGGGGTAGGGTGGGGTGGGGTGGGGTGGGGTGGGGTGGGGTGGGGTAGGGTGGGGTGGGGGGTGGGGTGGGGGGGGGTGGGGTGGGGTGGGGTGGGGTAGGGTGTGGTGGGGTAGGGTTGGGTGGGGTGGGTTGAGGTGGGGTGTGGGCGAGGGTGTTTACTAACTAGCTTCGGTCGGATAAAATTCCGGATGAAAGTTGAGGTTGGTCGGTAATAAAGAAGCAATTGTTATAGACCAACTCTGGCCCTCAATTTGTTTTTATTAGAGGCAGAAGAGTATGTTTTAGAGTGCCAGTAGTGCCAGTGTGTGTGTGTGTGTGTGTGTTAAAGTGTGTCATTAGTTCCAGAGTGTGTGTGTGTGTGTTAAAGTGTGTCATTAGTTCCAGAGTGTGTCAGCTGTCAGTAGTGTCAGAGTCGGTAGGTGCTAGAGTGTGTTTTAGAGTGCCAGTAGTGCTAGAGTGCGTGTTAGAGTGTTTCATTAGTGCCAGAATGTGTCAGTACTACTAGAATGTGTTCGAGTGCCATTGAGTGCCACTCAGTGTATAAAATAACCATTCACGTTCACGGCCCAACAACACCTGACTTAAACAACCTAACTTAACGTAATGAAACCTAACCTAACCTAACCTAACTTAACAAAACCAAATAAAACTTGACCTGTCCCGACCTATTGTAAACTATGATGAAAACAGTGCCACCCACGTCCCACACCGCCCACACCACCCACACTGCCCACACCACCCACACCACCCGCACTGCCCACACCACCCACACCACCCACACCTTAGGTTAGTTTAGAATAGGGTAGGTCAGATCAGGTCACGTTAGATTAGGTTAGGTTAGGTAAGGTTAGATTAGGTTAGGTTAGGTTTACATATCAAGCCCCGCACTGCGGTTCACCCAACAACCATGACATAGTCAAATGAGCCCCGTGGTGCAAGGGCAGGTGTATGTGCAATAGACCAGGTATGATACTTATTACCCTCACCTAATTAGAGACACACCTGGAGCTATGGCCACTTACACGCCTCCTCACACCACAAATTACCTGTTTTCTATCACACAAATCACCTGGAGAAGCTCACACACCCTCTAGTGTGTGTGTGTGTGTGTGTGTGTGGAGGGGAGGAGTGAGGGAAGGCGGATGTGTGGTTGAGGAAAGAGGAGAGTGATAGGGAAGGTGTTAGAGGAGGAGGAAGGAGAGGGGGGGAGGAAGAGGAGGAAGGAGAGGGGGGAGAGGAAGAGGAGGAAGGAGAGGGAGGGGGAGGAAGAGGAGGAAGGAGAGGGGGGAGGAGGAAGGAGAGGGAGGGAGAGGAAGAGGAGGAAGGAGAGGGGGGAGAGGAAGAGGAGGAAGGAGAGGGAGGGGGAGGGAGAGGAGGAAGGAGAGGGAGGGGGAGGGAGAGGAGGAAGGTGAGGGAGGGGGAGGGAGAGGAGGAAGGAGAGGGAGGCAGAGGAAGAGGAGGAAGGAGAAGGAGGGAGAGGAAGAGGAGGAAGGAGAGGGAGGGAGAGGAAGAGGAGGAAGGAGAGGGAGGGAGAGGAAGAAGGAGAGGGAGGGAGAGGAAGAGGAGGAAGGAGAGGGAGGGGGAGGAGGAGGAGGAAGGAGAGGGGGGGGAGGAAGAGGAGGAAGGAGAGGGGGGGAGGAGGAAGGAGAGGGGGGGGAGGAAAAGGAGGAAGGAGAGGGGGGAGGAGGAAGGAGAGGGAGGGATAGGAAGAGGAGGAAGGAGAGGGAGGGGGAGGAAGAGGAGGAAGGAGAGGGGGGGAGGAGGAAGGAGAGGGAGGGAGAGGAAGAGGAGGAAGGAGAGGGAGGGAGAGGGAGAGGAGGAAGGAGAGGGAGGGGGAGGGAGAGGAGGAAGGAGAGGGAGGGAGAGGAAGAGGAGGAAGGAGAAGGAGGGAGAGGAAGAGGAGGAAGGAGAGGGAGGGAGAGGAAGAGGAGGAAGGAGAGGGAGGGAGAGGAAGAAGGAGAGGGAGGGAGAGGAAGAGGAGGAAGGAGAGGGAGGGGGAGGAGGAGGAGGAAGGAGAGGGAGGGAGAGGAGGAAGGAGAAGGAGGGAGAGGAAGAGGAGGAAGGAGAGGGAGGGAGAGGAGGAAGGAGAAGGAGGGAGAGGGAGAGGAGGAAGGAGAGGGAGGGAGAGGAGGAAGGAGAGGGAGGGGGAGGGAGAAGGAGGAAGGAGAGAGAGGGAGAGGAAGAGGAGGAAGGAGAGAGAGGGAGAGGAAGAGGAGGAAGGAGAGGGAGGGAGAGGAAGAGGAGGAAGGAGAGGGAGGGAGAGGAAGAGGAGGAAGGAGAGAGAGGGAGAGGAAGAGGAGGAAGGAGAGGGAGGGAGAGGAAGAGGAGGAAGGAGAGGGAGGGAGAGGAAGAGGAGGAAGGAGAGAGAGGGAGAGGAAGAGGAGGAAGGAGAGAGAGGGAGAGGAAGAGGAGGAAGGAGAGGGAGGGAGAGGAAGAGGAGGAAGGAGAGAGAGGGAGAGGAAGAGGAGGAAGGAGAGGGAGGGAGAGGAAGAGGAGGAAGGAGAGAGAGGGAGAGGAAGAGGAGGAAGGAGAGGGAGGGAGAGGAAGAGGAGGAAGGAGAGAGAGGGAGAGGAAGAGGAGGAAGGAGAGGGAGGGAGAGGAAGAGGAGGAAGGAGAGAGAGGGAGAGGAAGAGGAGGAAGGAGAGGGAGGGAGAGGAAGAGGAGGAAGGAGAGAGAGGGAGAGGAAGAGGAGGAAGGAGAGGGAGGGAGAGGAAGAGGAGGAAGGAGAGGGAGGGAGAGGAAGAGGAGGAAGGAGAGGGAGGGAGAGGAGGAAGGAGAGGGAGGGAGAGGAAGAGGAGGAAGGAGAGGGAGGAAGAGGAGGAAGGAGAGGGAGGGAGAGGAAGAAGAGGAAGGAGAGGGAGGGGGAGGAGGAAGGAGAAGGAGGGAGAGGAAGAGGAGGAAGGAGAGGGAGGGGGAGGGAGAAGGAGGAAGGAGAGGGAGGGAGAGGAAGAGGAGGAAGGAGAGGGAGGGAGAGGAAGAGGCGGGAGGAGAGGGAGGGGGAGGGAGAGGAGGAAGGAGAGGGGTGAGGGAGGGACTAACTGCTTGACAGACTCCAGTAAAAAGACTTTGAATGGATACAAACTCTATCTATCTAAAGCGTTGTCTTTATATACTCTGTGAACAATTCAAATTTATTATTATTATTATTATTATTATTATTGTTGTTGTTGTTGTTGTTGCTGTTGTTGTTGTTGTTGTTGTTGCTGTTGCTGTTGTTGTTGTTGCTGTTGTTGTTGTTGCATCAATAACAACGTGAAAAACCATTAAATATTCTCCTCTCATCTCTTCCTCCCTTTTCCCTTCTTTCCCTCTCCCTTCTCTCCTCCCCATCTTCCTTCTACCCCCTTCTCTTACCCACTTCTCCTCACCTTCCCCTACCCTCTTCTCCCCAGCCTCCCTTTACCCTCTTCTCCCCAGCCTCCCCTCCCATTTCGTTTTCCAACCTCCCCTTTTCCTCTCCTCCCCTCTCTCCCTACCCCCATCCCCCCCTTATCCCCTCTCCTCCCCACATCCTCTTCTCCCCACCCCAAGAGAATGTTGTTGTTATACGATACATAATTAATTGTCACGTCCCAGTGGAAGGTCGTGAGGCTCCCCTAACATAACGATGACTCTCTGTGTGTGCTGAGACTGGTCTGTTTATATGTGTTTGTTCTCTCTGTGTGTTTGTTCTGGCTGTGTTTGTTCTCAGTGTGATTGTTCTGGACGTTGGTGTTGTTCTTGTGTTTGTTCTCTTTATGTTTGTTCTCTCTGTGTGTTTGTTCTGGGTGTGTTTGTTCTCTCTACAGTATGTGTTCTGGGCGTTTGTGTTGTTCTTTTGCTTGTTCTCGTTGTTTGTTCTCTCTGTGTGCTTGTTCTGGCCGTTTTTGTTGTTCTTGTGCTTGTTCTCTTTATATTTGTTCTCTGTGTGTTCTCTAAGTGTTTGTTCTTCTTCCTAGTTCACTTTGCTTGTTCTAAGGTGTGTTTGTTCTCCGTGTGTTTGGTCCTGTTTTTTTCTGCTTGGCCTTGTTTTTGTGACTTAACTGAATAGCTAAGGGGAAAGTGTGTCAAGGGAGAGTGCATTGAGGGAGAGTGTGTCGAGGGAGAGTGTATTGAGGGAGAGTGTGTCGAGGGAGAGTGTGTCGAGGAGAGTGTGTCGAGGGAGAGTGTGTCGAGAGTGTGTGTGTGTGTGTGTCGGGAAGTGTGTGAGTGTGTCGAGGGAGAGTGTGTCGGGCGTCATCATCACACACCCAGTCACCCACACTCTCATCTAACAACACCCACACCCTCATCTGCCATCACCAACACACCTACACAGTACACACCCACCAGGCCAACACCCACACACATACACCACTCATCTAGCAACACCCACACCCTCATCTGCCATCACCAACACACCTACACAGTACACACCCACCAGGCCAACACCCACACACATACACCACTCATCTAGCAACACCCACACCCTCATCTGCTATCACCAACACACCTACACAGTACACACCAACCAGGCCAACACCCACACACATACACACCCACCAGGCCAACATCCACACACATACACCACTCATCTAGCAACACCCACACCCTAATCTGCTATCACCAACACACCTACACAGTACACACCCCCCTCCCTCATCTACACTACACTACACCTACACTACTCCCCAGACACCAGTGTTAATATCATCAACTCTTACCGTAACTTCTCGAGGGAAAACAATTCATCCTGATCATTACGTAGAAAGCATCCAAGACATCAGCCATCACCTTTAATGTCTGTTTCTACTTTGTATAAGCAAGACTCGATACTTTACCCTTTACAGCCCCCGTATGTGCTATCTCTCGTGTGAGGTGACGCTTCTTTGAGGTCATAGTGTAGGGTAACGTTCCTAGGTCCTATTTAGTCCTTCACCCCTTCCCCCTAGACCTTCCCTCCGCCCCTCCCTCCACGCTTTCCCCTCACCTCTTAATCCCCCTCCAGTTAGTGTAGGGGTGTTAAATCTTCAGGTGATCCGAACTTAAAATCAAAAGGTCTTTAAACGTTTGAGGACTAAAGGGTTACAATGTCGACCTCACAGATATAAAGCATCGTCCTTAAAGGGTTAAATCCTTGTTCTCAAAAGGATTAAACCATAGTCCTCAAAGGGTTAAACCATCGTCTTCAAGGTATTAAGCCATATTCCTCAAAGGGTTAAGTGGTGAGAAACAAACAAATCTTACTCACCAGCTGAACTAATATTTATAATTTGTTATTTTTTTTTAACCAGGATGTACTGTGTAACTTCAGTGTAGATATAAGTCACTGTATTTTTTTCCTCGGAGAGTTTAAAAAAAATCTTAACTTGAGCAGCATCATAACTCATCTGGGTCAGTAATATAGAATCACCGTCGGTCACCAAGAGTTAAAAGAAATCTTAACTTCAGTACCATAAGTCATCCACCATCTGGGTCACTCAATCACTCTTCGTCAACACAACTTCCTGCCGTCACGCTCACAAAACTTCTCACAGTTGGTCGATCACTTTGAGTGTGTGCAAGTTAGACGGACCCCAGCCTGACCTGCCTTGACCTAGCCAGCAGGATACTGGCCACTTAAGACTGGAGACTAGGATCTCTTAAGACTGGGGCCTCTTAAAACATTACTGGGGCCTCTGAGGAGAATACTGGTAAACTCGACCCTATCCGAACCCGGCCTTGATCGAACCCGGACTATATATTTATAGGCCGGGTTTGGTGGGTATATATAAGAAATAGATATAGGTTTTACTAATGACCTGACTTGGGCTTGACCTCTCGATGCCTCCCATGTTACCTGTCATGAATGGGAACGTCAGGGAATTGACCTAAAATAACACGTGAACTAATATATTACATTGGAAAATATAAAGCTCCTCCCACTATCACACTGACCAATCATAAGCCACGATAGAAAATATGAAGCTCCTCCCACTATCACACTGGCCACTCATAAGCCACGGTAGAAAATATGAAGCTTCTCCCACTATAACATTGACCAATCATGAGCCACGGTGCCTACATTGACCAATCATGAGCCATGGTGCCTACAATGACCAGTCATGACCCACGATGCCTACACTGACCAATCATGACCCACGGTGCCTGCAGTTTAGTCAACTATTATGAGGGCAGAGAGGAAGGTTTGCTCGTCTACACTCTGTTGATATTATACATAAATATTGTGTTTGTGTCACTCAAATGTCGCGTAAAATGGTTCTGTAAGTCTACCTTGCTGACTAGTTAATTGCATGGCCGGTTTATCGAGAAGGCCAGGATCTCCTAAAGCCGGGTTCTCCAGGCTAGGATCTCCTAAGGACGGTTTATCGAGAAGGCCAGGATCTCCTAAAGCCGGGTTCTCCAGGCTAGGATCTCCTAAGGACGGGTTCTCCAAGCTAGGATCTCCTAGGGCCGGGTTCTCCAAAGGGCACAGTTCAGTTGACACCTTTTAAGATTGGAACCTCTTTAAGATTGGACCCTATTAAGGATTAGAACCTCTTAAGGATTAGAACCTCTTAAGGATTGGAACCTCTTAAGGATTAGAACCTCTTAAGGATTGGATTGGATCCTATTAAGTTTTAGAACCTCTTAAGGATTGGAACCTATTGAGATTGAGGCAATATGTGATTGGAGCCGAAGTATTGGTATATGATTAATACTTCTTAGGATTGGTAAATCTCAGGGTGGTACATCAACAGTAACTCTCAGGGCGGTACATCAACAGTAACTCTCAGGGCGGTACATCAACAGTTACTCTCAGGGTGGTACATCAACAGTAACTCTCAGGGAGGTACATCAACAGTAAGTCTCAGGGTGGTACATCAACAGTAACTCTCAGGGCGGGACATCAACAGTAACTCTCGGGGCGGGACATCAACAGTAACTCTCGGGGTGGTACATCAACAGTAACTCTCGGGGCGGGACATCAACAGTAACTCTCGGGGCGGGACATCAACAGTAACTCTCGGGGTGGTACATCAACAGTAACTCTCAGGGCGGTACATCAACAGTAACTCTCAGGGCGGTACATCAACAGTAACTCTCAGGGCGGTACATCAACAGTAACTCTCAGGGCGGGACATCAACAGTAACTCTCAGGGCGGTACATCAACAGAAACTCTCAGGGCGGTACATCAACAGTAACTCTCAGGGCGGTACATCAACAGTAACTCTCAGGGCGGTACATCAACAGTAACTCTCAGGGTGGTACATCAACAGTAACTCTCAGGGTGGTACATCAACAGTAACTCTCAGGGTGGTACATCAACAGTAACTCTCAGCTCACAGGTACAAAATTAGAGGCTGAGAGGTACGTAATTTTGTCCTCGTGTGGGGAAGCGATTACCTGTGGATTAACTGCTTTATTTATTTTTACGTTTTTATAACATGAAACACTTTAGTAACGGGAGTAACACTGCAGTAACGGGTGTGACACTGTAGTAACGGGAGTAACACTGTAGTAACGGGAGTAACACTGTAGTAACGGGAGTAACACTGTAGTAACGGGTGTGTCACTCGTAACGCGTGTAACACTGTAGTAACGGGAGTAACACTTTAGTAACGGGAGTAACACTGTAGTAACGGGAGTAACACTTTAGTAACGGGAGTAACACTGCAGTAATGGGTGTGACACTGTAGTAACGGAAGTAACACTGTAGTAACGGGAGTAACACTTTAGTAACGGGAGTAACACTGTAGTAACGGGAGTAACACTGTAGTAACGGGAGTAACACTGTAGTAACGGGAGTAACACTGTAGTAACGGTTGTGACACTGTCGTAACGGGAGTAACACTGTAGTAATGGAAGTAACACGGCAGTAACGCTTATAACACTGTAGTAACGGGAATAACACTGGAGTAACGGGAGTAACACTGGAGTAACGGGAGTAACACCGTAGTAACGGGTGTGGCACTGTAGCAACGGGAGTAGCACTGGAGTAAAGGGAGTAACACTGTAGTAACGGGAGTAACACTGTAGTAACGGGAGTAACACTGGAGTAACGGGAGTAACACTGTAGTAACGGGTGTGGCACTGTAGTAACGGGAGTAACACTGTAGTAACGAGAGTAACACTGTAGTAACGGGTGTGGCACTGTAGTAACGGGAGTAACACTGGAGTAACGGGTGTGGCACTGTAGTGTAGTTACAGCAGTGAGTCGTGAGTTACAGCAGTGAGTCGTGAGTTACAGCAGTGAGTCGTGAGTTACAGCAATGAGTCGTGAGAGAGTTACAGCAGTGACTCGTGAGAGTTACAGCAGTGAATCGCGAGAGTTACAGCAGTCAGATTTCAGATTTGCCCCCGAGGGGGCTAGTTTATTGGGCACCCCCTTACATGGTGGTTACAGCAGTGAGTCGTGAGAGTTACAGCAGTGAGTCGTGAGAGTTACAGCAGTGAGTCGTGAGTTATAGCAGTGAATCGTGAGTTACAGCAGTCTCTCGTGAGTGAGCTACAGCATTGAGTCGTGAGTGAGTTATAGCAGTGAGTCGTGAGTTACAGCAGTGAGTCGTGAGTGAGTTATAGCAGTGAGTCGTGAGTTACAGCAGTGAGTCGTGAGTGAGTTAGAGCAGTGAGTCGTGAGTTACAGCAGTGAGTCGTGCGTGAGTTATAGCAGTGAGTCGTGAGTGAGTTATAGCAGTGAGTCGTGAGTTACAGCAGTGAGTCGTGAGTGAGTTATAGCAGTGAGTCGTGAGTTACAGCAGTGAGTCGTGAGTGAGTTATAGCAGTGAGTCGTGAGTTACAGCAGTGAGTCGTGCGTGAGTTATAGCAGTGAGTCGTGAGTTACAGCAGTGAGTCGTGCGTGAGTTATAGCAGTGAGTCGTGAGTTACAGCAGTGAGTCGTGCGTGAGTGGCGTAAAATTAACAAGAACGAGGGAGGTGTGGCGAGACGTGAGATTAATTAAATTCGGTCACCTGTAATTAAAGAAGAGAAATTTGGTCTGTGATCTGTGGAATGAGGAAGAGGTTCATTCACGGTGTCGTTTAGGAAGATAAATTTGGTCTGACAACATTAGTCTGTGGTCTGTTAAACAACGGTCTGGGGTGTGAACAATGGTCTGTGATGTGTTCAACAATGGTACGTGGTGTGTTGAACAATGGTCTGTGATGTGTTGAACATTGATTTGTGGTATGTTGAACATTGGTCTGTGATGTGTTGGACAATGCTCTCTCTCTCTCTCTCTCTCTCTCTCTCTCTCTCTCTCTCTCTCTCTCTCTCTCTCTCTCTGCCTCTTCCTTCTTTTCCTTCTTCTCTGTCTCTCTCCCTCCCTTCTGTGCGTCATGTTCCTTTCCTTCCTTCTCTCCATCTCTTCCACCTTTCTTCTTCCCTTTTCCTGTCTTACCTCTCCCTCCCTCTTTCCTAAACTCCCCCACCCCCCCCCCGTCCCTCTCTCTTGCATGCCTCCCTCTTTCCCTCACTCCATCCTTCCCTCCCTCCCTTCCTCCGCCCTCCCTCCCTTCCTCCACCCTCTCTTCCTTCCTCTACCCTCCCTCCCTTCCTCTACCCTCTCTCCCTTACCCTTCCCTCCCTCCCTTCCTCTTCCTCCCCCCTTCCTCGACTCTCCCCCCTTCCTCTGCCCTCCCTCCCTTCCTCCACCCTCTCTCCCTTCCTCTACCCTCCCTCCCTTCCTCTACCCTCTCTCCCTTACCCTTCCCTCCCTCCCTTCCTCTTCCTCCTCCCTTCCTCTACTCTCCCCCCTTCCTCTGCCCTCCCTCCCTTCCTCTACCCTCCCTCCCTCCCTCCACCAGTTAGCGTCTCTAGACTCTCACGGCTCAGTCGTCTGTCACACAAAGTTCAGTCAGCAACATAACTCGAACTTCGGTCGGCAAGTGTGACTGTGAATTGTGAGTCTCCTTTCACAGGTATTGCAATGTGAGTCTCAGGTGCTGTAATGTGAGTCCCAGGTGATGTAGTGCGAGTCTCATGTGATGTAGCATGAGTCTCAGGTGTTGTAGTGTGAGTCTCATGTGATGTAGCATGAGTCTCAGGTGTTGTAGTGTGAGTCTCAGGTGTTGTAGTGTGAGTCTCAGGTGTTGTAGTGTGAGTCTCAAGTGTTGTAGTGCGAGTCTCAGGTGTTGAAGTGTGAGTCTCAGGTGTTTTAGTGTGAGTCTCATGTGATGTAATGTGAGTCTCAGGTGTTGTAGTGTGAGTCTCAGGTGTTAAAGTGCGAGTCTCAGGTGTTGTAGTGTGAGTCTCAAGTGTTGTAGTGCGAGTCTCAGGTGTTGAAGTGTGAGTCTCAGGTGTTGTAGTGTGAGTCTCAGGTGTTGTAGTGTGAGTCTCAGGTGTTGTAGTGTGAGTCTCAGGTGTTAAAGTGTCAGTCTCAGGTGTTGTAGTGTGAGTCTCAGGTGTTGTAGTGTGAGTCTCAGGTGTTAAAGTGTGAGTCTCAGGTGTTGTAGTGTGAGTCTCAGGTGTTGTAGTGTGAGTCTCAGGTGTTGTAGTGTGAGTCTCAGGTGTTAAGTGTGAGTCTCAGGTGTTGTAGTGTGAGTCTCAGGTGTTGTAGTGTGAGTCTCAGGTGTTGTAGTGTGAGTCTCAGGTGTTGTAGTGTGAGTCTCAGGTGTTGTAGTGTGAGTCTCAGGTGTTTCAGTGTGATTTTCAGGTGTTGTAGTGTGAGTCTTGGGTGTTGTAGTGTGAGTCTCAGGTGTTGTAGTGTGAGTCTCAGGTGTTGTAATGTGAGTTTCAGGTGTTGTAGTGTGAGTCTTGGGTGTTGTAGCGTGAGTCTCAGGTGTTGTTGGGTGAGTCTCAGGTGTTGTAGGGTGAGTCTCAGGTGTTGTAGTGTGAGTCTGGGTGTTGTAGTGTGAGTCTCAGGTGCTGTAGTGTGAGTCTCAGGTGTTGTAATGTGAGTTTCAGGTGTTGTAGTGTGAGTCTCAGGTGTTGTAGTGTGAGTCTCAGGTGTTGTAGTGTGAGTCTTGGGTGTTGTAGTGTGAGTCTCAGGTGTTGTTGGGTGAGTCTCAGGTGTTGTAGGGTGAGTCTCAGGTGTTGTAGTGTGAGTCTCAGGTGTTGTAGTGTGAGTCTCAGGTGTTGTAGTGTGAGTCTCAGGTGTTGTAGCGTGAGTTTCAGGTGTTGTAGTGTGAGTCTCAGGTGCTGTAGTGTGAGTCTCAGGTGTTGTAGTGTGAGTCTCAGGTGTTGTAGTGTGATTCTCAGGTGTTGCAGTGAGTCTCAGGTGTTGCAGTGTGAGTCTCGGGTGTTGTAGTGTGAGTCTCAGGTGTTGTAGTGTGAGTCTCAGGTGTTGTAGTGTGAGTCTCGGGTGTTGTAGTGTGAGTCTCAGGTGTTGTAGTGTGAGTCTCAGGTGTTGTAGTGTGAGTCTCGGGTGTTGTAGTGTGAGTCTCAGGTGTTGTAGTGTGAGTCTCAGGTGTTGTAGTGTGATTCTCAGGTGTTGCAGTGTGAGTCTCGGGTGTTGTAGTGTGAGTCTCGGGTGTTGTAGTGTGAGTCTCAGGTGTTGTAGTGTGAGTCTCAGGTGTTGTAGTGTGAGTCTCGGGTGTGTAGCGAGTCTCAGGTGTGTAGTGAGTCTCGGGTGTTGTAGTGTGAGTCTCGGGTGTTGTAGTGTGAGTCTCGGGTGTTGTAGTGTGAGTCTCGGGTGTTGTAGTGTGAGTCTCAGGTGTTGTAGTGTGAGTCTCAGGTGTTGTAGTGTGAGTCTCGGGTGTTGTAGTGTGAGTCTCGGGTGTTGTAGTGTGAGTCTCAGGTGTTGTAGTGTGAGCTTCAGTGCATCACCCACTTAAAGGCTCAACTTAAAGACTCAGCTTATTGGCTCAACATGAATCATGGAGCACAGGAGTAATTAATTATATTTTTCAATCTTGACTCGACACACAAGGTTGCCTGTTGTGCAGGTGTAAATGTGTAAAGGTGTGCAGGTGCAAAGGTGTAAAGGTGTACAGGTGAAAAGGTGTACAGGTGTATAGGTGTCCAGGTGTAAAGGTGTCCAGGTGTAAAGGTGTCCAGGTGTAAAGGTGTAAAGGTGTAAAGGTGTACAGGTGTATAGGTGTCCAGGTGTAAAGGTGTACAGGTGCAAAGGTGTAAAGGTGTACAGGTGTAAATGTATACAGGTGTATAGGTGTACATGTGAAAAGGTGTACAGGTGTAGATGTGTAAAGGTGTACAGGTGCAAAGGTGTAAAGGTGTACAGGTGTAAAGGAGTACAGGTGTAATGGTATCCAGGTTTAAAGGTGTACAGGTGTAAAGGTATCCAGGTGTAAAGGTGTACAGGTGTAAAGGTGAAAAGTTGTACGGGTGTAAAGGTCCAAGTACAAAGGTTTACAGGCAAGACTGACTAAAGGTTAACCGATTCATGGTAATATACGAGTCAGTGTTCGGGAATCACTACTGAGTCACTGTTGAAATAAAACATAACATAATTAAAGAACACGTCCCGCAAGGTGGAGTTTTGTGAGACTTTTACTGTGGCTATAAAAAGTGAACTAAAAAAAAGAACAACACGCCGCTGTAAATGTTTTAGTTTTAACATTTTTCTTATTGGTTACTGTTGGACAAAGTTTCAAATGAGACGCGATTGTTAACAGATGGGGTTGGTTTTAGGAGGCGTGGCCGCATCCGTCACTTGTCACTCTTTACCTGGTAGTAGTAGTAGTGTGCGTGTGTGTGTGTCAGTTCCTTCACTCAATCAGTCAAATAAGACATCGCCATCGTGTGTGTGTGTGTGTAATAATAATAATAATAATAATAATAATAATAATAATTAACGGTTTATTGAAAGAGCATAGCAGCCGGAAGGTTGAAAATATAGTTACATAATTGGGGAATGGGTCTCTTGATTTACAAATAATATACAAGTAACATAAGTGATACAAATAAGATATATAATAACTAGGTGGGGAGAAGCTCAAACTACAGGGCACTTCAACATAGTGACAGTGCAAAAAGTAAGATTTACTGGGAGTGAATACACTGGTTTATTACAAGTTATTGATAATTTTTACAATGGTTGGGATTGGGCTGTTCTTATAGCGATCAGTTCGTGCTCGTATGGGCTGGATGCGGTTGTGGTGTAGAACAGCAATTCTCGGGCGAGGGATCTCAGGTGGTAGTAGGAGCCGGTGTCGAGGATGGTGCAGAAGCTTTTCACCAAATTTGCAGATGAGGTTGTGGTGATGGTCAGTGAGATCCGAGAGGGTTAGTTTGTTGAGCGCTTCTTGATATGTGGAGTAGGAAGGGGAGAGAATAATCTTGCATGCCATCTCTTGCATTTTTTCTAGGTGTTTACGTTGTGTGGTATTTAGGGAGGAAGACCAGGTAGGGGAGGCATAGGTGAGCTTGGGAAGTATGAATGTTGAGTAAACACTGAGGAGCTCGGGTGCAGGAACTCCGAGGGACTTGAGTCGGCGGAGGAGGTGGAGACGGAAACTGGAGGATTTGACATCTTCACTGACGTGTGGTTTCCAATTAAGTTTGTTGTCTATGGTGACGCCAAGGAGCTTAGTGGAATCTACAACCTAGAGTGTGTTGGGACTTAAAGTAATGGAAGGAGGTGGGACAACGTCGGAGTAGAGGTTGATGTGCATAACCATGGTCTTGGTATGTTTGATGGTGACGTGGTTGTTGGTGGTCCAGTTTTGGAGACTGTTCAATAAATCCTGAAGGGCGGTATAGTCGGGAGCAGAATTGTTGACGCTGATCCCAATGGTGGAGTCGTTGACAAATTTCCAGCGAGCAGGGGTTTCTCTTAGGGCATCATTGATAAGCATAAGGAAGCATAGTGGTCCAATCTTGGTGAATTGGGGGACGCCACAGGTGAGTGACTGAAAGGTGGCGACAGCCCCTCGGAAGCGTACAGCTTGGCGTCGGTCACTGAGGAAGTCTGTAAGCCATGGTATAAGACTTCTTCGAAACCCGAGGTCGATAGCTTTGTTGATGATTAAATTGTGGTCGACTAGGTCGAATGCTTTAGTGAAGTCAATGAAGGCGACAGCTACAAATGTTTTTCGTTTCTCTAGATGGCGGTATATGTAATCGAGAAAGCTGACAAGACAGTGAGTGGTGGAGGAAGTTTTCATGTTACCAAATTGCTGAGGATCTACGGCTCCTGCAATATCAGCATAAGCCCAGTCGAACACAAAACTTTCACAGATTAGGCTGGGTATTGGGGTGATTGCAATAGGTCGTAGCTGATTTAAGGATTGTGGGCTGGTTGACTTGGGCACTGGTGATACATAAGAGGTCTTCCAGTCAGCTGGGCATCTGGCTTGACTGAGAGAAGCATTGATGATGGAGCAGAGGGGTTTACCGAGCTCCGGGGAGAACTCCTTGAAGAGTTTCATTGGTAAGTCAATGGGGGTGGTAGAGCGTTTTAACTTTAGTTTGTCCAGACGTTTTCCTACTTAAAATTCTTCGGCTAAGTCAGTGGGAAGAGGGGCTGCTAAGTAAGCAGGGAGATTGGTTGTGTCAAGCCGGGGGAGCGTCTGGCATATAGTAGCGAAATGGTTATTTGATTGCTCAGCTGCGTCAACATTAGTGAGATGGCTAAGGAAGGGGAGGGGGTGTGTCTTATTGTTTGTGTGTGTGTGTGTGTGTGTGTGTGTATGTGTGTGTGTGTGTGTGTGTGTGTGTGTGTGTGTGTGTGTGTGTGTGTGTGTGTGTCAGTTCCTTCACTCAATCAGTCAAATAAGACATCGCCATCGTGTGTGTGTGTGTGTGTAAGGGATGGCGACCACAGCCCACCACTCTTGATTACATACCGCCAATGTTTATCAATCCTACCCTGATATCGGTCTCCCTCTCCTCCGCCCTCTTCTCTACCCTCCCTTACCCCTCACTTCTATCCTCCCCTACCCACCTAACCCTCAATTCTACCCCCTACCCATCACTTCTATCCATCATATCCTCACAACTACCCTGTATATGGGAAAAATATTACATCACAAATATTACCCAGGGAGGAAGATTACATACCATTGTTATTAATACTCTTAATGTAATATAATATTCCATTAAATTACGCATTATTGATGACTTGTATACTGTCACCGTGATTAATAATATCCCATCCATAACAGACAGACAGACAGACAGACAGACAGACAGACAGGCACGCACGCACGCACGCACGCACACGCACACATACACACACACACACACACACACACACACACACACACACACACTACATCCCCGATCGGTTAAAATAAGCGGATCACGACAAATCGCCAAATTCAATCCGATTAAAATTTCGCAGGACAGGTATGGTCTCAGAGTAGTCACAGTATTACACCTGGACGGGAATAACGGAAATATATGACATAATTAACACACGTCTCTCACCAATAAATGGCTTATTATATAGAGGTCACGCCTTTTTTTACCTTATATGACCTCGTGTGTCCATTTTGACCTTATATGACCTCGTGTGTTATTGTTTGACCTTACATGATCTTAAGTGTCCTTGGTTGACCTTATTTGACCTTATATGACCTCGTGTGTCCTTGTTTGATCTTATATGACCTCGTGTGTTCTTGTTTGACCTTATATGACCTCGTGTGTTATTGTTTAACCTTACATGATCTTATGTGTCCTTGGTTGACCTCATTTGACCTTATATGACCTCGTGTGTTCTTGTTTGACCTTATATGACCTCGTGTGTTCTTGTTTGATCTTATATGACCTCGTGTGTTCTTGTTTGACCTTATGTGACCTCGTGTGTTCTTGTTTGACCTTATATGACCTCGTGTGTTATTGTTTGACCTTATATGATCTTATGTGTCCTTGGTTGACCTTATTTGACCTTATATGACCTCATGTGTTCTTGTTTGATCTTATATGACCTCGTGTGTTCTTGTTTGACCTTATATGATCTCGTGTGTCCTTGTTTGACCGTATTTGACCTTGTGTGTCCTTGGTTGACCTCATATGACCTTGTTTGACCTTATGTGACCTCGTGTGAGTTCCTGGGGGTCAACGCTGTTCCTGGTAGACAAAAAGATAACTTGCCCCCCCCCCCCAAGCCGTGGCCAGGGAACCATTAATGTGAACCTCTTAATAAACACAAATATCTGAACTAACACTAACTTCCCCTTGTCACTGGCTAACACACCCTCACGACCTCTCACGACCTCAGAACCTCTCATAACCTCTCATACACCCACACATACAAAAACAATTATACACAATCTCATATGTGACAAATAACACACAATTCCACACCTGACAACACACACACACACACACACACACACACACGCTTTACACCTGGTGGGCATTAACCTTTCCCTAATTAGTCACGGGATGCTGTTCATGTCATAGTTCCGGGTTACATAAGTCATGTCATTTAGGGATTATCACCTGATTAAGACTTCAAACAACACCAACTGCTTTATAACACGGAGATAATATTTGATTTCTAATGTTACAGCTTCGTGGAAATTCATGCTTTTGGTTAGGTTAGGTTAGGTTAGGTTAGGCTAGGTTAGGTTAGGTTAGGTTAGGTTAGGCTAGGTTAGGTTAGGTTAGGTTAGGTTAGATCAAATATAAAACAATATATAAACACAACCTTCCTAATAATAAACCTCAATATAACGACCCCAGAAATGTATATAATTTACGTAGCACAAAAAAAAATCCTCCAAATATTCGTAACAATGTAATTAAGTGAACGTTGCAACACATTTATGAAGTCTGCACGGTAATTAATTAGTCTTTTGATGTTTTTATTAAAGTTGCCGACAGGTGAGAGGAATAGGTAGGGAGAAAAGACAGTGAAATTAAAGGCCAGTGGAGATGAAAGTGTGAGTGTGTGCAGGTGTGAGTGAGTGTGTGCAGGTGTGAGTGAGTGTGTGCAGGTGTGAGTGAGTGTGTGCAGGTGTGAGTGAGTGTGTGCAGGTGTGAGTGAGTGTGTGCAGGTGTGAGTGAGTGTGTGCAGGTGTGAGTGAGTGTGTGCAGGTGTGAGTGAGTGTGTGCAGGTGTGAGTGAGTGTGTGCAGGTGTGAGTGAGTGTGTGCAGGTGTGAGTGAGTGTGTGTACAGGTGTGAGTGAGTGTGTGCAGGTGTGAGTGAGTGTGTGCAGGTGTGAGTGAGTGTGTGCAGGTGTGAGTGAGTGTGTGCAGGTGTGAGTGAGTGTGTGCAGGTGTGAGTGAGTGTGTGCAGGTGTGAGTGAGTGTGTGTACAGGTGTGAGTGAGTGTGTGCAGGTGTGAGTGAGTATGTGTACAGGTGTGAGTGAGTGTGTGCAGGTGTGAGTGAGTGTGTGCAGGTGTGAGTGAGTGTGTGCAGGTGTGAGTGAGTGTGTGCAGGTGTGAGTGAGTATGTGTACAGGTGTGAGTGAGTGTGTGCAGGTGTGAGTGAGTGTGTGCAGGTGTGAGTGAGTGTGTGCAGGTGTGAGTGAGTGTGTGCAGGTGTGAGTGAGTATGTGCAGGTGTGAGTGAGTATGTGTACAGGTGTGAGTGAGTGTGTGCAGGTGTACTATGTGTGTGAGTGCGTAGAGGTTTGGGTGAGTATGTGTACAGGTGTGAGTGAGTGTGTGCAGGTGTACTATGTGTGTGAGTGCGTAGAGGTTTGGGTGAGTATGTGTACAGGTGTGAGTGAGTGTGTGCAGGTGTACTATGTGTGTGAGTGCATAGAGGTTTGGGTGAGTATGTGTACAGGTGTGAGTGAGTGTGTGCAGGTGTACTATGTGTGTGAGTGCGTAGAGGTTTGGGTGAGTATGTGTACAGGTGTGAGTGTACTGAAGTGTAAAAATGTGTACAAGTATGTAAGTGTGAAAAGGTATGTGAGAGAATGTACAGGTGTGCGAGAGTGCGTACAGGCGAGTGTGTGAAATTATGAAGAAGTGTGTGAAAGTGTGGACCAAAAAATGCATGTCTGTGCATAGGAAAGTGCGTTATACTGACCCACTTTATAACCATGAGTCAATTTTTACTCCGTCAGAGGATAACTAAAGTTTATTTTTCTTTGCTTCAGTTAATTCATGAAAAAAACTCCGTTATTGAATTTGTGAGTGAGTTAGATACATTATTTACGGAAAACATTTCTACCGTAGTTAAATATTCCGACCGAGTTAACTTCGACATTGTTATTGTAGGAAGGGTGGCCAGAGAGACCCATAACACCGTTGAGAACTGTTCTTGTTATTGGTGGTCTAGTTTTTGTTCTTCTTGTTCTTCTTGTTGATGTTGTAAGTCAGTATAAGTCAGTGTAGGTCAAGATAAGTCAGTATAAGTCAGTGTAGGTCAAAATAAGTCAGTGTAGGTCAGTATAAATCAGTGTAGGTCAGTACAAATAAGTGAAGGTCAGTATAAGTCAGTGTAGGTCAATATATAAATCAGTGTAGATCAGTATACGTCAGTGTAAGTCAGTGTAGATCAGTATAAGTCAGTATAAGTCAGTATAAATCAGAACAGGTCTCTCTCTCTCTCTCTCTCTCTCTCTCTCTCTCTCTTGGACAGTATAAATCAGAGTAGGTCATTGCTCTCTCTCTCTCTCTCTAGGTCAGTATAAATCAGAGTAGGTCAGTGTAGGTCCTTCAATTATGCCCATTCTATATACTGTACAGCAATACCTTCGCGTCTCCCTCTTGTTTCACCTGCTCTTAATAACATCACCCTCCAGGTATGTACTGCAGGTATATTGGCTTGGAGCGTTCACTACAGGGTACAAAGGTGGCAAGTGTGTGTGTGTGTGTTTTCCTAAAAATAATCACTGCTATGGCAACACACAAACCCTGAAGATATAAACACACACACACACACACACACACTTGCCGCCGCGACCTCCCAAAAACAGGCCACTTGACATAATTAATAAACTTATACGTATAAAAATTATCACTGACACACGCTCTTGTTGAAACAGAATGAAATGACTGAATATTTTGTTTGTGTCTCATTATCAACTCTTGATTAGTAGAATGAGTTATGTCTATCTAACTCATTATGGCTACTTAACTCATTATAATATGGCTACCTAACTCATTATATTATGGCTACCTAGTCATTATAATATGGCTACTTAACTCATTATATTCTGTCTACCTAACTCATTATACTATGGCTACTTAACTCATTACACTGTCTACCTAACACACTCCATTATGGCTACTTAACTCACTCCATTATGGCTACCTAACTCACTCCATTATGTCTACCTAACTCACTCCATTATGTCTACCTAACTCACTCCATTATGTCTACCTAACTCACTCCATTATGTCTACCTAACTCACTCCACAATGTCTACCTAACTCACTCCATTATGTCTACCTAACTCACTCCATTATGTCTACCTAACTCACTCCATTATGTCTACCTAACTCACTCCACAATGTCTACCTAACTCACTCCATTATGTCTACCTAACTCACTCCATTATGTCTACCTAACTCACTCCATTATGTCTACCTAACTCACTCCATTATGTCTACCTAACTCACTCCATTATGTCTACCTAACTCACTCCATTATGTTTACCTAACTCACTCCATTATGTCTACCTAACTCACTCCATTATGTCTACCTAACTCACTCCATTATGTCTACCTAACTCACTCCATTATGTCTACCTAACTCACTCCATTATGTCTACCTAACTCACTCCATTATGTCTACCTAACTCACTCCATTATGTCTACCTAACTCACTCCATTATGTCTACCTAACTCACTCTATTATGTCTACCTAACTCACTCCATTATGTCTACCTAACTCACTCCATTATGTTTACCTAGCTCATTAGGCTAATCACCTGCACCGCAGTTTTATAAGATAAATATTTATACCTCAATTAATAAGGTCATTTGCGTGTAATAATATCAATTTATTTCTATATTGAGTTTTAATAGGTTTAAAGGAGGTCTATTTGGTGGTATTGGTTTATTTTGTGGGTTGAGCTTTAAGTCCATGACGCTTACGGGTTTATAATTTAAACCATTGTCCTTACAGGGATATAACTTAAACTATTGTCCTTAAACCATCGTCCTTAAACCATTGTCCTTAAAAGGTAATAACTTAAACCATCGTCCTTAAGAGGTAATAACTTAAACCATCGTCCTTAAAAGGTTAATCCGACCACAATATGAGTTTGGTCTGTGATGGTCTCAGCTTTAGATGAATTCCAGACCGAAAACTCCTCAGACCAATAACACCTCTTTCATCTGTCTCTCAATGTCGGGCAGACCACCTCCCCCTCTCACTCTCCCTTTCATCCCTCTCTCTCCTCACCCCACTCTTGCTTGAGGTTAATAATGTGTGTTTAAAGAAGGTGTGGTCAACTGAGTGGTGGATACAGTGCTCGTCTCCTGTCACTCGAGATCGCTGGTTCGATTCCTGGGTGCCTGTAGTCTACCTATAGAGCATTAAATGGGTAGAGTACCTTAATTTACAGTTGAGGAAGTTAAGGTAATCGAGTGCAGTGTCGGCCAAGCTGCCTCCTTGTGTAAAGAAGGTTCAGTTGACTGTTTACTCTACCCACGCTGTCATTAACGGAGCGTAAAAATAAATAAATAAATAAAATCCTTCTGATAGTCAAAGTTTGAACTAAAAGCCAGACAGTAGTCCCTGATTTCCTTACACTTTCAGCCGATGGTTTTCTGATACTGAGAGAAATATTTTATCTCCAATACTTGACGAAAATAAGTAAATGCAACCTATAATTATCATCATTTATTCAACCTCCGCGTATAACTTTTTGCTGTTGTAAGTGACGTGAACAACAACAATATACAAAAGTAATCCTGAAATCCATGTAATACCCACAACTTACAGGCATCAATATTTTGTATTTTCAAGTTCACTTTTCTTTCTCTTATTCATTTTAAAAAGTTTTGTAACACTATCTTAAATAACACACAGTGGCGATTCAACTTCCATTATGTATTGAATATGTCAATCAAAATACTGTGTTACTGGCTGAGGGTCGGTGCCTACGTCCCTCTACCCTAAAGGAACCACAGCTATTCAAGTTATCATCATCACAGTGTTGTGCATCAGTGTGTATGTATGTCGAAAAGTAATTTGATTTTTTTACGTAATTGAGGATATTTCTATTTGTTACTTTTATATACTTTTTGTCTTAGCGTTTTACTGTCACTTTCAACATGATTCTGAACTGTTACACTTTTTACGGAGCACTTTATTGTCACTTTCTACAATGTCACTTTCTACATTTTGTCACTTTCAACACTTTATTGTCACTTTCTACACTTATTGTTACTTTTTTACACTTTATTGTCGCTGTCTACACTTTATCCGTCACTTTCTACAATTTATTGTCACTTTCTACACTTTATTGTCACTTTTTATACTTTACCGTCACTTTCTACACTTTATTGTCACTTTCTACACTTTAACGTCACTTTCTGCACTTTACTGTCACTTTTTACACTTTACCGTCACTTTCTATACTTTACCGTCACTTTCTACACTTTACCGTCACTTTCTACACTTTTCCGTCACTTTCTACACTTTATTGTCACTTTCTACACTTTGTCACTTTTTACACTTTACCGCCACTTTCTACACAGCAATTTACTCTCCCTGTTACAGTCCCTTTATCCACTCACATAAGACAGACAGACAGACAGACAGACAGACAGACTCTAAAAGTATACAGTGTTAAATATAAGTGTTTGTCATGCACTTAACGACACTCTTCTGTGCCTTCCTTAAGTGCACTGGATTAAACACGGTTACTGTGTCTGTCTCTCTGTCTCATCGTCTTTCTGTCTGTCTGTCTCTCTAGATCTCCGTGTCTGTATGGTGACCTCTCTGTCTCTATCTCTTCATCTGTCTCCTCTTTCTATCTCACCGTCTCTATGGTCTTCTCTTTCCCTCCGTCTCTCTTTCCACCTCTCCGTTTCTATGGTGATCTCATTCTCTCTGTCTCTCTCTCTCTCTCCATCTCTCCGTTTCTAAGGTGATCCCTCTCTCTCAATCTCTCCATTTCTCCGTCTCTTTGATCATCTCCCATGTTTCATCATATATTTTTTTAGAGATAAATGATGCTGGGAGATAAGAGGTCCATCGTTCTGAAATCCATTTACTGAGATGCCGCCTGGACCCAAGACTAATGATATATTGAAGCCTAGGATGGTATATTGAAGCCTAGGATGGTATATTGAAGGCTAGGATGGTATATTGAAGCCTGGGATGGTATATTGAAGCCTAGGATGTTATATTGAAGCCTAGGATGGTATATTGAAGCCTGGGATCATATATTGAAGCCTAGGATGGTATATTGAAGCCTAGGATGGTATATTGAAGCCTAGGATGGTATATTGAAGCCTAGGATGGTATATTGAAGCCTAGGATGGTATATTGAAGCCTGGGATGGTATATTGAAGCCTAGGATGTTATATTGAAGCCTAGGATGGTATATTGAAGCCTAGGATGTTATATTGAAGCCTAGGATGCTATATTGAAGCCTAGGATGTTATATTGAAGCCTAGGATGGTATATTGAAGCCTAGGATGTTATATTGAAGCCTGGGATGGTATATTGAAGCCTAGGATGGTATACTGAAGCCTAGGATGGTATATGGAAGCCTAGGTAGGTATCACTCACAGCATCTGAGGACTGTTATATGGTAAGCGAAGGTCAGGGTTATAGGTTAGGTTAGGTTCACTCATCAGAACCTGAGGACCTGGTACTGCACGGAAGCTCACGGTGTTAGGTTAGGTTAGGTTAGGTTCACTCACAGTCGACTCTGAGGACCTGGTAGTGGTAAGCGAAGGTCAGGGGTTAGGTTAGGTTAGGTTCACTCACAGTCGACTCTGAGGACCTGGTAGTGGTAAGCGAAGGTCAGGGGTTAGGTTAGGTTAGGTTCACTCACAGTCGACTCTGAGGACCTGGTAGTGGTAAGCGAAGGTCAGGGGTTAGGTTAGGTTAGGTTCACTCACAGTCGACTCTGAGGACCTGGTAGTGGTAAGCGAAGGTCAGGGGTTAGGTTAGGTTAGGTTCACTCACAGTCGACTCTGAGGACCTGGTAGTGGTAAGCGAAGGTCAGGGGTTAGGTTAGGTTAGGTTAGGTTAGGTTCACTCACAGTCGACTCTGAGGACCTGGTAGTGGTAAGCGAAGGTCAGGGGTTAGGTTAGGTTAGGTTCACTCACAGTCGATTCTGAGGACCTGGTAGTGGTAAGCGAAGGTCAGGGGTTAGGTTAGGTTAGGTTAGGTTAGGTTCACTCACAGTCGACTCTGAGGACCTGGTAGTGGTAAGCGAAGGTCAGGGGTTAGGTTAGGTTAGGTTCACTCACAGTCGATTCTGAGGACCTGGTAGTGGTAAGCGAAGGTCAGGGGTTAGGTTAGGTTAGGTTCACTCACAGTCGATTCTGAGGACCTGGTAGTGGTAAGCGAAGGTCAGGGGTTAGGTTAGGTTAGGTTAGGTTAGGTTCACTCACAGTCGACTCTGAGGACCTGGTAGTGGTAAGCGAAGGTCAGGGGTTAGGTTAGGTTAGGTTAGGTTCACTCACAGTCGACTCTGAGGACCTGGTAGTGGTAAGCGAAGGTCAGGGGTTAGGTTAGGTTAGGTTCACTCACAGTCGACTCTGAGGACCTGGTAGTGGTAAGCGAAGGTCAGGGGTTAGGTTAGATTCACTCACAGACTACTCTGAGGACCTGGTAGTGGTAAGCGAAGGTCAGGGGTTAGGTTAGGTTCACTCACAGTCGACTCTGAGGACCTGGTAGTGGTAAGCGAAGGTCAGGGGTTAGGTTAGGTTCACTCACAGTCGACTCTGAGGACCTGGGGGTATTATTAATGTGGTCGGGAAGGGTGGCGGCCAAAGCCCCATTGTCAACACAGTGCCACTCCACACACAAGATATATTCCCTTACTGTTCAAGTGTGCTGTGTGTATGTGTGGTGCTGTGTGTGTGTGTGTATGTGTGGTGCTGTGTGTGTGTGTGTGTGTGGTGCTGTGTGTGTGTGTGTGTGTGTATGTGTGTGTGGTGCTGTGTGTGTGTGTGTGTGTGTGTGTGTGGTGGTGTGTGTGTGTGTGTGTGTATGTGCTATGTGTGTGTGTGTGCTGTGTGTGGTGCTGTGTGTGTGTGCTGTGTGTGTGTGTGTGTGTGTGTGCTGTGTGTGTGACCTAATATCCTGAGTATAATGACTTAATCCCTAGAGTACAATAATTTAACCCCATGAGTACGATAACTTAAACCCCATGAATACGATAACTTAACCCCATGAGTACAATAACTTAACCCCCATGAGTACGATAACTTAACCCCCCCTGAGTACGACAACTTAACCCCATGAGTACGATAACTTAACCCTGAGTACGATAACTTAACCCCATGAGTACGATAACTTAACCTCCTGAGTACGATAACTTAACCCTGAGTACGATAACTTAACCCTGAGTACAATCACGAAAACTCACATTACGAAAAAATAATTTTAAATATTCACACGACATAAAATGATCACTTGAATAGTATTAATTTGATGTTCATCTGTAAAACATCAACAAATGGACCTTGATAATGTCCAGGGGATTATGAACATTACTGGACACTTTAGTTTGTACGTACAGGAGAGAGACAGATGTTGCGGAGTTCCAGTCTAGTTGAGTGACGCTGTTACTGGACTGTTGAGTGACGATATATCTGGCTGTTGAGTGACGGTGTTCCTGGGCTGTTGAGTGACGATCTCCCTGCCCTGTTGAGTGACGATCTCATTGCCCTGTTGAGTGACGATCTCATTGCCCTGTTGAGTGACGCTCTCCCTGCCCTGTTGAGTAACGATCTCCCTGACCTGTTGAGTGACGACCTCCCTGCCCTGTTCAGTGACGATTTCCCTGCCCTCTTGAGTGACGATCTCCCTGACCTGTTGAGTGACGACCTCCCTGCCCTGTTCAGTGACGATTTCCCTGCCCTGTTCAGTGACGATTTCCCTGCCCTCTTGAGTGACGATCTCCCTGATATGTTGAGTGACGATCTCCCTGCCCTGTTGAGTAACGATCTCCCTGCCCTGTTGAGTAACGATCTCCCTGACCTGTTGAGTGACGACCTCCCTGCCCTGTTCAGTGACGATCTCCCTGCCCTGTTGGGTGACGATCTCCCTGCCCTGTTGAGTGACGACCTCCCTGCCCTGCTGAGTAACAATCTCCCTGCCCTGTTGAGTGACGATCTCCCTGCCCTCTTGAGTGACGACCTCCCTGCCCTGTTGAGTGACGGCAGTACTTCCTGGCAAACATTATAACACCACTCAGGACTTTTAAAGAAATTATTATAATAAAAAAAAATCTTAATAAAGACAAATACCAAAAAGATAACAATAAACTAAGTGAAGTTATTTTCATTATTAAATTGATGTAAACAGACTTAGGTGTTAATGCTAGCCTAGTGGGGAGGTAAAGGTCGCGTGTTTCTACCTCCATTATTCAGGTGCGTCAAGAGTTATGTGACAGTATTCTCAACACCAACAGGTACGGTAATAAAAAGAACAAACTATATTTTTTTTTTACAAGTACGAATAAACATCTACAAGACAAATACACCATCCTGGGAATATATTTTTTTACTCCGTCATGTAAGATAGTCAAGTATAGAGCAGGAGACGCATCTTAAGTCCTGCATTTGGTTACGTTTTGATCATATGAGTTAACTTTTATGAAGGTGTGGCGGATTATAACGGCCTATACCTGCCAGAAATCCACCTTTCTCGGTCAGTTAACAAGTGAGTCAATCAGTCAATGACCGAGCAGGTAGTAAAGTTGTCAGGTAGTTAAATAGTCTAGTTCTCATATATCTGTTTTATACCCAATGTGGCATCCAGCTCGGTGTTATATTTTCCCCTTGTAATAATAATAACAATAACGATACATCAGACGTTATTCCCGTGAACTGACCGTCATGGCTGGTGGGATGAAACTCTAGTAATAGTTAACTTTATCTGGTATTCTTGTGACATTCTCCTCAGGAACTTAAGTTGTCTCTTAACTCAGTAATGTGATGTGTCCAACTACGAGTCGAAATATTTGGTTCCAACAACGAAAATATCTTAAATTTACATCGTACCTTGAAGTTCTTTTAAAACAGGCAAAACACACTAACTATCCTAACCTAACCAAACATTTTCTGATGATCTAACAATATTTTCCTCCTTTACAAGAACACAAACTCCACCAAGAGTCTTTGTTTATATAACGGTAACACGTCGTACATACAGTTGTGGACAAAAAGGATTTGGTAGGTAAGGAAGGAAGTGGTGTATGGAAGAGGAGGGTTATATTGGTAGAGACTTGGCACCGTTGTATAGAGGTGACCATTAAATGTCTACCAATTCCTTATCCACAACTGTACATTAATACAGGGTGTCCCAGATCTTGTCACTCACGTATCGAGGTGGTGAGGAATATCTCTCGGAAGAAGTGAGGTAAAATCATCACAGAAGGACTAAGAAAATATTCATAGTGGATTACGTGTCAGGATTTTTACCCGTATATAAGATCATCTCATGGAGAGTAAACATTGGCGAAAATAAAGGTAAATTCTGACAATGTTTATGACTTTTGTTACCCCCTGTACATTATTTTCATTGTTGGTTTCTCTTCCTCTAACACAATAAACATTTAAAGTTGGAGATAATAAACATTTATCAAAACATTAAAACAACACAAATGATATATCACCATACATAACCCTTCACAGTACAATGAATGTGGTGCACCTATGGGAAACACGCGAGACACCATACTTAACCATGTACAGTGACATAACTAAAACGAAGCTACAGTATAATGTATGGATAAGAATGTAACAGCAAATAACACCTTATGTAGTGTTATGTAGAAATCTGATTCATCTACATCTACCAAACTTACTACGAAATAAATGACCTGTAGAAGCTGATGACTACATCGTAATCAAGGGAAGAACAACTGTAGATGTACAAATTCGACTCCATTTTGACCTTAACCTTTGTAAACAACCTCACCAAGACCAACAAAGGTCACATAGCCTATCTAGAGGACATCAGTGAACCTGGAAACAAACTTAAAGCTAATGTGTCTGTTTGTCTGTCAGTATACTGTATATCCCTGTTGTGTGTGTCTGTCTGTCAGTATACTGTATATCCCTGTTGTGTGTGTCTGTCTGTCAGTATACAGTATATCCCTGTTGTGTCTGTTTGTCTGTCAGTATACTCTATATCCCTGTTGTGTGTGTTTGTCTGTCAGTATACTCTATATCCCTGTTGTGTATGTCTGTCTGTCAGTATACTCTATATCCCTGTTGTGTGTGTTTGTCTGTCAGTATACTGTATATCCCTGTTGTGTGTGTTTGTCTGTCAGTATACTCTATATCCCTGTTGTGTGTGTCTGTCTGTCAGTATACTGTATATCCCTGTTGTGTGTGTTTGTCTGTAAGTATACTCTATATCCCTGTTGTGTGTGTCTGTCTGTCAGTATACTGTATATCCCTGTTGTGTGTGTCTGTCTGTCAGTATACTCTATATCCCTGTTGTGTGTGTTTGTCTGTCAGTATACTCTATATCCCTGTTGTGTGTGTTTGTCTGTCAGTATACTCTATATCCCTGTTGTGTGTGTCTGTCTGTCAGTATACTCTATATCCCTGTTGTGTGTGTTTGTCTGTCAGTATACTCTATATCCCTGTTGTGTGTGTCTGTCTGTCAGTATACTGTATATCCCTGTTGTGTGTGTTTGTCTGTCAGTATACTCTATATCCCTGTTGTGTGTGTTTGTCTGTCAGTATACAGTATATCCCTGTTGTGTGTGTTTGTCTGTCAGTATACTCTATATCCCTGTTGTGTGTGTTTGTCTGTCAGTATCTTGCTATGGCTGTCTGTCGGTATATCCCACCCACGAATCACCAACTACAATCTTACCTTAATAATTCCCACTTAATGACTTTGATAATTAAGAAAAATACCAAGGAATTTGCTGGCGAACCAACAAAAAATACTAATTCCTCAAAGTTTGGGCATATTTCACACCCTTTTACAAAACTTATACATAAACAATATCCCACAAATCATTAACACGTATAGAACATAAAAATGGGATTTGCTCTGCGGAAAAATTCTCATAGAACTTTCTGATAAACCTATACAGTAACGGTATAATAACAACGGAATAAATTCGTTGGATTTTGTTTTCTTTGTTCTTTGGGCAAAACTTAATATGAAAAAAAAATATTACAAATTTGGGGTTTAAAAAATGAGTACAGCTCAAGTTTACAATTTATTTTAATTTGCAGAACTTAATACAAAAAAACTAACTACCACAAAACTTGGATTATAAAAAAAAAAGGATTCAGAAAAGCTCCAGTTTAGAATCGATTCGAGCCATCTGCCTGACTCACTTTTGTCATATATTTCGCAAAAACGGCCAATTTCGCCACGTTTGGGTCCCCGGTTGTGAGAATTTGCGAGGTTCTACACTATCTCCTTCCTCTTGATTATTTTCCCATTTAGTGCTGACACAATGGAGTTACATGGGGAGTTTTCTGCCACCATGAAGGTACCATTAGAGTACCACTATGAGAGTACTACCATGGGAGTACTACCGTGAGAGTAATACCGTGAGACCACTACCATGGGAATTCTATCATGGAAATACTACCATGAGAGTACTACCATTATAGTATCACTGTGAGAAAACTACCATGATAATAGTACCATGAGAGTATTACCATAAGAGTACTACCATAGAAAAATCACCATAAGAGTACTACCGTAAGAGTCCTACCATGAGAGTACCACCATCAGAGAACCAC
Organism: Homarus gammarus; assembly: GCA_958450375.1. Classification (NCBI taxonomy): domain Eukaryota; kingdom Metazoa; phylum Arthropoda; class Malacostraca; order Decapoda; family Nephropidae; genus Homarus; species Homarus gammarus. The sequence goes on from CAUDMG010002135.1 coordinate 537,101, forward strand.
CATAAATATCACCACCATGAGAGTACCACCATGAGAGTACCACCATGAATATCACCACCATGAGAGTACCACCATGAGAGTACCACCATGAATATCACCACCATGAGAGTACCACCATGAGAGTACCACCATGAATATCACCACCATGAGAGTACCACCATGAATATCACCACCATGAGCGTACCACCATGAGAGTACCACCATGAATATCACCACCATGAGAGTACCACCATGAATATCACCACCATGAGAGTACCACCATGAGAGTACCACCATGAATATCACCACCATGAGAGTACCACCATGAATATCACCACCATGAGAGTACCACCATGAGAGTACCACCATGAATATCACCACCATGAGAGTACCACCATGAATATCACCACCATGAGAGTACCACCATGAATATCACCACCATGAGAGTACCACCATGAGAGTACCACCATGAATATCACCACCATGAGAGTACCACCATGAATATCACCACCATGAGAGTACCACCATGAATATCACCACCATGAGAGTACCACCATGAATATCACCACCATGAGAGTACCACCATGAATATCACCACCATGAGAGTACCACCATGAATATCACCACCATGAGAGTACCACCATGAGAGTACCACCATGAATATCACCACCATGAGAGTACCACCATGAATATCACCACCATGAGAGTACCACCATGAGAGTACCACCATGAATATCACCACCAAGAGAGTACCACCATGAATATCACCACCATGAGAGTACCACCATGAATATCACCACCATGAGAGTACCACCATGAGAGTACCACCATGAACATCACCACCATGAGAGTACCATCATGAGAGTACCACCATGAATATCACCACCATGAGAGTACCACCATGAATATCACCACCATGAGAGTACCACCATGAGAGTACCACCATGAATATCACCACCATGAGAGTACCACCATGAATATCACCACCATGAGAGTACCACCATGAGAGTACCACCATGAATATCACCACCATGAGAGTACCACCATGAATATCACCACCATGAGAGTACCACCATGAGAGTACCACCATGAATATCACCACCATGAGAGTACCACCATGAATATCACCACCATGAGAGTACCACCATGAATATCACCACCATGAGAGTACCACCATGAATATCACCACCATGAGAGTACCACCATGAATATCACCACCATGAGAGTACCACCATGAGAGTACCACCATGAATATCACCACCATGAGAGTACCACCATGAATATCACCACCATGAGAGTACCACCATGAGAGTACCACCATGAATATCACCACCATGAGAGTACCACCATGAATATCACCACCATGAGAGTACCACCATGAATATCACCACCATGAGAGTACCACCATGAGAGTACCACCATGAATATCACCACCATGAGAGTACCACCATGAATATCACCACCATGAGAGTACCACCATGAGAGTACCACCATGAGAGTACCACCATGAATATCACCACCATGAGAGTACAGTACTACCATGAAAGAGCTACCATGTGCGAGGTACAGTAGATGCTTCACACTCCTCCCCCTCTCTCTCTCTCTCATCTCTATTCCTTTGTTGTCCTGTTCCCCCTGTTTATCGAAGTCCCTACGGTTTATCTTTATTCAATTTGTTTTTGCCATTCCCTTCGTTCATCCATCTTCCTTTCACCTGATGTTTATTCCGTTGTTAATCTTCTCTACATTCATCAATCTTTCCTATCATTTGCTGCTATTTCATTATTTTTGTCTTATCTGTATTCTCTCTGTCTCACTCTTTATTCCATTTATCTTTGTAGTTTTTTATTTGTCTTTGAGTTTTGTCTTTTTATGGTGTGGACTCTCTCTCTCTCTCTCTCTCTCTCTCTCTCTCTCTCTAGGCTCCACTAATCACTATCTCTCAACTCTTAAGCTCCACTAACCACTGTCTCTCACTCTCTAGGCTCCACTAATTACTATCTCTCGACTCTTAAGCGCCACTGTCTCTCCTTCTTTAAGCTCTCCTATTCAATATCTCCTCCTGTGATTCTCTCTCTCTCTCTCTCTCTCTCTCTCTCTCTCTCTCTCTCTCTCTGGCTGGGAAGGACTAATGGTAGAATCCCACTTGAGAGTTGATGGCTGTTTTTTTATTGCCGTTATTATTATTGTTATTGCTGTTATTATTGTTATTTTTGTTATTATTATTGTTATTGTTGTTGTTATTAGTGTTATTATTGTTATTATTATTGTTTTTATATTTGTTTTTATTATTATTATTATTATTATTATTATTATTATTATTACATTATCAATATTACAACCCGTATATACACACACACACACACCTCAGACTATGTTATTACAATATCAATATTTTCATCAATTTTATTATTCCCGGCTGTACATTTATTATTCACTATCATACGTACGATATTTAACAGTGTTCGTTTTTTTATCTCTTAAATTCCCGTTTGTGTCTTAAATTCCTGTTTATTTGTCACTATTATTACTACATATCACTATCACTACTGCTACATATTACTATTATCACTATAAATCATCACTAGCCATCACTATCATCACCCACACATCACACACCACAACACTACACATCACCATACATCACTACTATCACCACACATCAATGCATAATATTACACATCACCACATATCACCATTATCACCATACATAAATACATAATACCACACAGCACCCATCACTACACATCACTGCAACACCAGACTTCATCACACATCCCACACATCACTGCAACACCACACATTACCACACATCACTACAACACCAAACATCCCCACACATCACTGGAACACCACTCATCACCACACATAACTACAACACCAAACATCCCCATACATCACTGGAACACCACACATCCCCACACATCACTGCAACACTACACATCACCACACATCATCATACATCACCAATATCACCACTCATCAATACATAATACCACACATCACACTTCACTACACTTCAGCACCCATCACCACACATCACTGCAACACTACACATCACCACACATCATCATACATCACCATTATCACCACTCATCAATACATAATACCACACGTCACACTTCACTACACTTCAGCACCCATCACCACACATCACTGGAACACCACACATCACCACACATCACTGCCGTCTCCTCCTCTCACCGTAACTCCTGGAGGGATTTACCGATTTTCCTGAAACTTGCCAGAGACATTCCTTCCCGCAAGAGCTCCGAGAGACACGATAAAAGACAGAATCCGATTGAAAGTGGCGATTGTCGGGTCATTTTTCTCGGGAGAAATTTTCAAAAACAGCACTTGTGGCCAGAGAGTAAGGCCGGGTAACTCCTCAGGAAATGCCCAGGGACCGGTTTGAGGCGTCCGGATATCGGGATTGTATCGGATTTTTCCGACTTTAATCGATTCATAAACCTGGCGGGTCTATTTATTCATGGTTACTATTATCAAGGAGTGCAGCGGTGATCGAGTGGGTCTAACGCTCGCCTCCTATCTCAGGGGTCGGTGGTTCGGGACAGGGACACTTCTATTCCACCTTGCGGTAATGGGTACCAAAAGTATAAGCTAGGGAAGTCAAAGTGATCGAGTACAGTGCCGGCCACGATGTAGTTACCCCAAAAAGGTATCTAAACGATTTTGTGTGAGACAATAATGACACAACGGACAAAGGATTTTGACAACCCTCCCAAGACAACAGGAGTCGTAGTGTTCATTTTGAAATTCATCGGACCCCACCGTGAAGATACCTTTTGGAGTGACTGTAGTCCCCGCCACTAGTGCGTTTACAGGGGCTCGCCATATAAACATTCCACAAATCATTATCTTTAAGATATTTGTTTTAATATTGTTTTAATTTGATTCTATAGTATGTTTACTAACGCGGGTTTCCTTCCGTCGAATGTAAACAAACACAGCTCTGCCACACAGCACAAAACCTGACGAGCCCCTGTAAACGCACTAGTGAAGGAGACTGTACCTTCTGGTGTAGTAAACAATGTGCTGTATTTACATCATCCCTATCACTAACAAGTCTACGGACTTGGCGCACCCTCATTCAACTACTACAAAATGGGCAGTCCGGCCTACAGAACACACTTACACTTCCCACTATTATTGCCATTAAGAAGTGGTGTGCGTAAATGAGAAGATAGCAACACTAAATTATTTTTTGGGGGGTAAGGATGTGGTGCTGGTGGCTCCTGCTGGCGTGTGTGATCTAACAGTGGGGGATAAACAAGAGTTGGACTTAAGTGTGTGTGTGTGTGTGTGTGTGTGTGTGTGTGTGTGTGTGTGATTGTTGTGGACATTGCAAACATCATCTACATCAATCACCACCACCATCACCCTCCCTACCCCCTCACCTCCCACCACCACCACCACCATATTTCTCTCCCTCTCCTTTCCCTCTCAACATCTCACTTCCCTTCCCTCTCACCGTCACTCTCCCCACCCCACTCACCATCCCTCCCCTTCCTTCTCACCATCACCCCCCCTCACCATCACTCCTCTTCCCACTCACCATCACTCTCCCCTTCCCACTCACCACCACTCTCCCCTTCCCACTCACCACCACTCTCCCCCAGGCTTGTGTAATCATGAATACATATCGCCTGTAACAATCCGCTGGGCGACCCTTCCAACCAGCAGCTACAAGTGCCATTATCGTACACGTATATAGAGCTTCCTTGGCTATGGTTGTGTAGGTTAGGTTAGGTTAGGTTAGGTTAACAGTCACTCCTCCCTCACACTTTTGTTGTCCTGACATACAATACCAACAACCAACAACCACACACACACACACACACACACACACACACGACCTCAATTATGAATCAAATAACCACTTTCTGTTAGCCATCTCGGATCTGTGAGGTGGGTCCTACGCCATGCAGCCCTATACGCCAGGCAATCCTACGCCAGGTACCCCTACACCAGGCAGCCCTATACGCCAGGTAGGTTTATACGCCAGGCACCCCTATACGCCAGGCAGCTCTACGCCAGGCAGCCCTATACGCTATGCAGCCCTATACGCCAGGTAGGTTTATACGCCAGGCACCCCTATACGCCAGGCAGCTCTACGCCAGGCATCCCTATAAGCCATGCAGCCCTATACGCCAGGTAGGTTTATACGCCAGGCACCCCTATACGCCAGGCAGCCCTACGCCAGACAGCTCTGTGGTGACGGCCTCCCAACACCGCTGACAGTGACAGGGTACACGTGTTTCTGGATATATGTACACACACACTCACACATCCTTATTTTACTTACCCATGGTTGGGAATGTTGTGGATGTGTAAATAATATGAATGTGTAACAGTTATGGTTGTGAAAATGTTACAATATGTAAATAATATGAATGTACAAATGTTATATATGAAAACATGTTATGGGTGTGCGAATGTTTATACAAATATCTCCTGATTTTATGAACTACACATATATACTGTATTATATAATTATCGTGATGCAATGTGTGAGAGAAGCGTGAGAATAGAGAAAACAGAGAGAGAGAGAGAGAGAGTGGAGGAGACAGACATAAAGTAAGGAAGGGGGAATAGGGAGTAGATTAAATAAATTAGGGAGAAAGTGAAAGAGAAGGCGAGCGAGAGAGAGAAAGAAAGGTTGAGGAAGATGGTGAGATACAGCAAAGTGGGAATACTTAGAGAGAGAGAGAGACAGAGAGAGACAGACAAGAAGAGAGATAGTCTGACAGAGGAGACAGACAGACAGACAGACAGACAGACAGGGTGTATTAGCAGGAAGAGAGAATAATCGAATAACTCAATAAAGGAGATGGGAGGATGATAAAAGAGGGAAGAGGGTGAATAATATCGATGAGGAGAACAGAGAAAAGCTGACACACGGCTGACACATAACACAGGTGGAGACAAGAAGCATAAAGAACAAGTAAATGTCAGCAGATAAGAATTAATTTCTTCCTGACACACACTTGATAAACGGTGAGAGGAAGTGTCAGCTCATTTAACCTCGTTGCTGACACACACACACACACACACACACACACACACACACACACACACACACACAAAGTGCAAAAGAGGGCATGCAAGATTATTCTCTCCCCTTCCTACTCCACATATCAAGAAGCGCTCAACACACTGACCCTCTCGGCTCTCACTGACCATCACCACGACCTCATCTGCAAATTTGGTGAAAAGCTTCTGCATCATCCTCGACACCGGCTCCTACTACCACCCAAGGTCCCTCGTCCGAGAATTGCTGTTCGACACCACAACCGCATCCAGCCCATACGAGCACGAACTGATCGCTATAAGAACAGCCCAGTCCCAACCATTGTAAAAATTATCAATAACTTGTAATAAACCAGTGTATTCACTCCCAGTCAATCTTACTTTTTGCACTGTCACTATGTTGAAGTGCCCTGTAGTTTGAGCTTCTCCCCACCTAGTTATTATATATCTTATTTGTATCACATATGTTACTTGTATATTATTTGTAAATCAAGAGACCCATTCCCCAATTATGTAACTGTATATTTTCAACCTTCCGGCTGCCAAGCTCTTTCAATAAACCGTTCATTATTATTATTATTATTATTATTATTATTATTATTATTATTATTATCATCACACACACACACACACACACACACACACACCCACACCTTCCCCCCCCCCCCTCCCACACACACCTACACCTCCCCCACACCCCACACACACACACCTACCCCTCCCCCCACACCCCACACACGATAAATAATCCTTACCTATAAAACAAAGGGCTCTAATATCTACCATGAAGCTGTATATTACTTTAGTTTGTGTTGTGTTATAATGAGTCTTGCGTAATGCTTTTAGAGGAATTGCCTGTACGAGTGATAGAGAAATTACAGATTTGTTTTATAGATAAATTGATATATGTTGAAGTAAAATACAGAATGATGACTAAATTATATATATATTGGCCCCACTTTACAGAGGTATATTTTGTAGTTATGTTACTTTGGTATAACATAGGTGTATGAGATAAAAATATATGCTTTTTTTTTAATTTAACGGGAGGTGGATGTGGTGTTATCATGACTATTATCACCACCATCACTACCCTCACTAACCACCAACACCACGACCACCACCAACACAATCACCACCATCACTATCATCATCACCACCAACACCACGACCACCACCAACACAATCACCACCATCACTATCATCCACATATTTTATCATATTTTACCTCCAACACACTGTCTTAATCCCTACCACTAACACCACCACCACCAACACAATTAACACCACCACCACTAACACCATCACCACCACCACCACTAACACCACTACACTAGCACTACCACCACCATCAACACCTCCATAAACCCTCCCTCCACCACCACCACCAACACCTCCAACACCACCACCACCACCAACACCTCCAACACCACCACCACCACCAACCTTCCCTCCACCACCCCAAACCTTCCCTCCACCACCATAAACTTTCCCTCCACCACCACCACTACCACCAACACCTCCAACACCACCACCACCAACCTTCCCTCCTCCACCACCACAAACCTTCCCTCCACCACCACCACCAACATCTCCAACACCACCACCACCACCAACCTTCCCTCCACCACCACAAACCTTCCCTCCACCACCACCACTACCACCAACAACAGTCACGTCTCCGCCACACAGTTTCATACTTACGCCAAGATGGTGAGGTTTAATATACTAGTTCTTGTTAGGTATTTAATATGTTTTTATCTCCCGCGTTAGAACCTCAGTGTGGGGATGTGTTAGAACTGACGAACGAAAGAACTTAATAACTGAAGAACTTAAAAACTGAAGAACTAAAAAACTGAAGAACTTAAGAACTGAAGAACTTAAAAACTGAAGAACTAAAAAACTTAAGAACTGGAGAACTTAATAACTGAAGAACTTAAAAACTGAAGAACTAAAAACTGAAGAACTTAAAAACTGAAGAACATAAGAACTGAAGAACTTAATAACTGAAGAACATAAAAACTGAAGAACATAAAAACTGAAGAACATAAAAACTGAAGAACTTAAAAACTGAAGAACTTAAAAACTGAAGAACATAAAAACTGAAGAACATAAAAACTGAAGAACTTAAGAGATGTGCTGGAATAGGAGGATGATAATGATAAAGTTATACTGAAGGAAAAACAAATGAAGAACTACTAAGGCTGAGTAGAACCAGAGGAACACTGGATATTATTTATAAAGAGAAAAATTAGTTACTTGGTAAAAATACTTACGGAGGAGGAGGAGGAGGAGGAGGAGGAGGAGGAGGAGGAAGGGAAAGGGGTACAGGAGGAGAAGGGGGGAGAGGAGAGGAAGGGGAAGGAGGAGATACTAATGAGTAACATTTATAGGTAAGAGACACAGGGGAGGGTGTGTGTCTGTTTATCCCTGTATGTTCTACCACCACCCCCCACCCTCACCTACCACCACCCCCCACCCTCACCTACCACCACCCCCCACCCTCACCTACCACCACCCCCCACCCTCACCTACCACCACCTCCCACCCTCACCTACCACCACCCCCCACCCTCACCTACCACCACCTTCCACCCTCACCTACCACCACCTTCCACCCTCACCTACCACCACCTTCCACCCTCACCTACCACCACCCCCCACCCTCACCTACCACCACCTCCCACCCTCACCTACCACCACCTCCCACCCTCACCTACCACCACCCCCCACCCTCACCTACCACCACCTCCCACCCTCACCTACCACCACCTCCCACCCTCACCTACCACCACCTTCCACCCTCACCTACCACCACCTCCCACCCTCACCTACCACCACCTCCCACCCTCACCTACCACCACCTCCCACCCTCACCTACCACCACCCCCCACCCTCACCTACCACCACCTCCCACCCTCACCTACCACCACCCCCCACCCTCACCTACCACCACCTTCCACCCTCACCTACCACCACCTTCCACCCTCACCTACCACCACCCCCACCCTCACCTACCACCACCTCCCACCCTCACCTACCACCACCCCCCACCCTCACCTACCACCACCTTCCACCCTCACCTACCACCACCCCCCACCCTCACCTACCACCACCTCCCACCCTCACCTACCACCACCCCCACCCTCACCTACCACCACCTCCCACCCTCACCTACCACCACCTTCCACCCTCACCTACCACCACCCCCACCCTCACCTACCACCACCCCTCACCCTCACCTACCACCACCTTCCACCCTCACCTACCACCACCCCCCACCCTCACCTACCACCACCTCCCACCCTCACCTACCACCACCCCCACCCTCACCTACCACCACCCCCCACCCTCACCTACCACCACCTTCCACCCTCACCTACCACCACCAGCAGCCTCACCTACCACCACCCCCACCCTCACCTACCACCACCTCCCACCCTCACCTACCACCACCCCCCACACTCACCTACCACCACCAGCAGCCTCTCTCCCACCCTGATCATGCACCACCCCCCACCCTCTCCGTCCCCCGCTCCATAACATCCCCCGCTACATAACATCACCGCTCCATAACATCACCGCTCCATAACATCCCCCGCTACATAACATCACCGCTCCATAACATCCCCCGCTACATAACATCACCGCTCCATAACATCCCCCTCTACATAACATCACCACTACATAACATCGCCGCTCCATAACATCCCCCTCTACATAACATAACCGCTACATAACATCACCGCTACATAACATCACCGCTACATAACATCACCGCTTCATAACATCACCGCTACATAACATCATCGCTACATAACATCCGCACTACATAACATCAAGCCCAAGGAGGTAATATTTAACACAATTGTGCACCAAAACTTCTTGTGAGAAAGACAAACAGCGTGAGAGTTGACCAAAACTTTACAAAATGACAACTGCCCCCCCCCCCCCCTCTCTCTCTCTTTCTCTCTCTCTCTCTCTCTCTCTCTCTCTCTCTCTCTCTAACTTATTTATGTGTCTATATATTTTTACATTATTTATTTCTCTCTTATTTAGGTAACTTTATTTTCTGAATATCATGAGTACAATACCTAAACACTTTGAGTACGATGACTTATAACCTTGAGTACGATGATCTCTGATGATTAAACACTTAACCTAATCTAACCAAATCAAAACCTAACTAGATATCTCTCTTGTCTTAGCAATTTCCAATCACAATCTACACCTAGCAATTCTCCTTCCAATTATTTTCTGTCGTCTTTGAGCTTACTGATCCTATCTTCATCCACCGCGAGACTAAAGAACAAAGACACAATGTTCCTGGAGAGTTTAGACATTTTCCTTACAATTGTGTCGACATTATTATCCCGGGTGGTTGGAGAGGAAGATTAAGATAGATTCGACACCTTGAGACTCAGAGCTAAGGAGGAACACTGAGAGAAAGATTCGACACCTTGAGACTCAGAGCTAAGGAGGAACACTGACAGAAAGATTCGACACCTTGAGACTCAGAGCTAAGGAGGAACACTGACAGAAAGATTCGACACCTTGAGACTCAGAGCTAAGGAGGAACACTGAGAGAAAGATTCGACACCTTGTTACTCGACCCAGAACTAAGGTTTTTAAGTGTTGTATTATAAGTTACAGCACGTTACAACACCACACACTGTACCACAAGTTACAACACGTTATAACACCACACACTGTATCACAAGTTACAACACGTTATAACACCACACACTGTACCACAAGTTACAACACGTTATAACACCACACACTGTACCACAAGTTACAACACGTTATAACAACACACACTGTACCACAAGTTACAGCACCACACACTGTACCACAAGTTACAACACGTTACAACACCACACACTGTACCACAAGTTACAACACCACACACAGTACCACAAGTTACAACACGTTATAACACCACACACACTATACCACAAGTTACAACACCACACACTATACCACAAGTTACAACACGTTACAACACCACACACTGTACCACAAGTTACAACACCACACACAGTACCACAAGTTACAACACGTTATAACACCACACACACTATACCACAAGTTACAACACGTTACAACACCACACACTGTCCCACAAGTTACAACACCACACACTATACCACAAGTTACAACACGTTACAACACCACACACTGTACCACAAGTTACAGCACCACACACTGTACCACAAGTTACAACACGTTATAACACCACACACTGTACCACAAGTTACACCACCACACACTGTATCACAAGTTACAACACGTCACAACAGCACACACTGTATCACAAGCTACAACACGTTACAACACCACACACTGTCCCACAAGTTACAACACCACACACTATACCACAAGTTACAACACGTTACAACACCACACACTGTACCACAAGTTACAGCACCACACACTGTACCACAAGTTACAACACGTTATAACACCACACACTGTACCACAAGTTACACCACCACACACTGTATCACAAGTTGCAACACGTCACAACAGCACACACTGTATCACAAGCTACAACACGTTACAACACCACACACTGTACCACAAGTTACACCACCACACACTGTATCACAAGTTACACGTTACACCACTACACACTGTACCACAAGTTACACCACCACACACTGTATCACAAGTTACAACACGTTACACCACTACACACTGTACCACAAGTTAAAACACGTTGCAACCACCACACACTGTATCACAAGCTACAGCACGTTACACCACTACACACTGTACCACAAGTTACACCACCACACACTGTATCACAAGTTACAACACGTTACACCACTACACACTGTACCACAAGTTAAAACACGCTACACCACACACACTATACCACAAGTTACAACACGTTACAACACCACACACTGTACCACAAGTTACACCACCACACACTGTACCACAAGTTACAACACGTTATAACACCACACACTGTACCACAAGTTACACCACCACACACTGTACCACAAGTTACAACACGTTGCAACCGCCACACACTGTAACATTGCATTAAGCTGAGTGAAAGAAGTATATGATAGAACCTTTATAGATGAAAGAAACATTCATTATCAATACAAATGACTGAAACAGATGAAAGATGAAACGACTGAAAGAAACGTGAAAGAAAGAAAGAAATGCTTTGTAATATCTGTTTCACAAGGAAAGAAATAATTGATGTACGCTTTACAAGTGAATGCAGCGCTTAATAGGCACACTGATGACTGAATGAAGCGGCTAATGGAAATTTTAATAACGGAATGAAGAGTTTGAAAGAATTTTATAACTGCATGAAGTATTTTTTTCGGGAGAATAAATGACCTGAATTATGATGTGAACTTACCTAGCACTGGTGACTGTGTGTGTGTGTGTGTGTGTCATGAAAGAGACCTACATTTCCCCATCATTCTCTGACCATATTGACAATCAAGTTTTTTGTATCGTAGTTTGCCTGTTAATGATCTACCTGTGTGACACCTTGGCATACATCACTCACTCTGGCGGCTGTAATGGCGCTACGCTAAGTGATTTCCGACGATAAATTGCGAGATAACGGCGCTAAACAAGGTGTGAGGGGTATCAGTATTCCTCCTCTGTATTGATCCACAGTTTGAGGAATAGGTAAAGTGAAGGTAGGTAGATTCCAGGTAAGGCTTTCTACCATCTACTTAAACCACTTACCACACTTAACACTACTACAACGGGTTATGAGGATACTTAAAAATTAAAAGTAGGTCCCATAGGTATGACTGATCGTTTGGGACAGTGAAGATATAGCACACTGAACCCTCGGTACACAAGGAGACAGCATGGCCGGTACTGCTCTCTACCGCATTCACTTCCCAAACTTGTAAAGTTAGGTACCTATTTTTGTTTTAAACAATTTGGAGGAGAGTTGCGGTGGCCGGGTGGGGTACAGCGTTCACTTCCTCTCCTCGGGGTCACTGGTTCGCACTGGGGACACTCCAAGCTCTCTCTATCTGTCTCACCTCTCTCTCATCTCCCCCCCCCCTCTCTCTCTCTCTCTCTCTCACCTCCCTCCCTTCCCCCTCTCTTTACTGAATAAAATTATCAACCATGATTTAATAAACTGTGATATTATTAGATTTACTTTTTTTTAACTAGGATTAAATTTTTATCAACGTCCAATTGTCAATCTGTGATAAAAAAAAATATCTCACGTTTTTCCAGTCTGAGTTTAAACCTCCATGATTCATTTATGAGTTTTACCCCTCGTAATGTTATGACTGCAATAGAGACTTAGTGAGTTAATTCTGCTCTGGACACTGGTTGATAGATAGATAGATAGATAGATAAGAAGAGGCACGTCAGGTGAGTCAGTGACCTCTAGCTGTGTACAGAGGGGGTCATAGTGAGTCAGTTACCTCTACCTGTGTACAGACGGGGTCATGGTGAGTCAGTGACCTCCACCTGTGTACAGAGGGGGTCATGGTGAGTCAGTGACCTCCACCTGTGTACAGCGTGGGCCATGGTGAGTCAGTGACCTCCACCTGTGTACAGACGGGGTCATGGTGAGTCAGTGACCTCCACCTGTGTACAGCGGGGATCATGGTGAGTCAGTGACCTCTACCTGTGCACAACGGGGGTCATGGTGAGTCAGTGACCTCTACCTGTGTACAGAGGGGGTCATGGTGAGTCAGTGACCTCTACCTGTGTAGAGAGGGGGTCATGGTGAGTCAGTGACCTCTACCTGTGTACAGACGGGGTCATGGTGAGTCAGTGACCTCTACCTGTGTACAGACGGGGTCATGGTGAGTCAGTGACCTCTACCTGTGTACAGTGGGGGTCATGGTGAGTCAGTGACCTCTACCTGTGTACAGACGGGGTCATGGTGAGTCAGTGACCTCTACCTGTGTACAGACAGGGTCATGGTGAGTCAGTAACCACTACCTGTGTACAGCGGGGGTCATGGTGAGTCAGTGACCTCTACCTGTGTACAGACAGGGTCATGGTGAGTCAGTAACCACTACCTGTGTACAGCGGGGGTCATGTTGAGTCAGTGACCTCTACCTGTGTACAGGGGGGTCGGTCCAGGCCACGGTCACCCCTGACGCCCTCTGGTGATGATGATGATGATGATGAGATAGTTGAAACTGCCGTGGTCTGTCTCCCTCTCTCCTTTTATCCCTCCCTACTACTGCCTCACGCTACCTCCCTCCCTTCCTCCCTCCCTACTACTGCCTCACACTACCTCCCTCCCTTCCTCCCTCCCTACTACTGCCTCACACTACCTCCCTCCCTTCCTCCCTCCCTACTACTGCCTCAAACTACCTCCCTCCCTTCCTCCCTCCCTACTACTGCCTCACACTACCTCCCTCCC
>CAUDMG010002135.1:556512-636512 GCA_958450375.1 Homarus gammarus
GAACAGAAGTGAAGAGTTAGGTTAGGTTAGGTTAGAGGCCAGACCCACCAACCTCTCACTCCCCACCTGAGGCCAGACCCCTCCAACCTCTCACTCACCCCCACCAGAGGCCAGACCCACCAACCTCTCACTCACCCCCACCTGAGGCCAGACCCACCAACCTCTCACTCACCCCCACCAGAGGCCAGACCCACCAACCTCTCACTCACCCCCACCAGAGGCCAGACCCACCAACCTCTCACTCACCCCCACCAGAGGCCAGACCCACCAACCTCTCACTCACCCCCACCAGAGGCCAGACCCACCAACCTCTCACTCACCCCCACCAGAGGCCAGACCCACCAACCTCTCACTCACCCCCACCAGAGGCCAGACCCACCAACCTCTCACTCACCCCCACCAGAGGCCAGACCCCACTAACCTCTCACTTGTCCTCATGAGAGTTGGCCCACAGTCCACCTCTGACGGCAGGTAGTGACATCATCATCTTTAACTTTCTTCAGGTAAACAAGACTTTCCGGGTAAGGTAAGGTAAGGTAAGGTAAGGTAAGGTAAGGCAAGGTAAGGTAAGGTAAGGTAAGGTAAGGTTAGTTTAGGTTAGGTTAGGTTAAGTTAGGTTAAGTTAGGTTAAGTTAGGTTAGGTAGCAAGTCAAAGAATTTTTCTCCGTGACTGAGTGAGTGAGTGATCTTACACCACCAGTGAGTGACGTGTGTGATCTTGCACCACCAGTGAGTGACGTGAGTGACGTGAGTGATCTTACACCATCGGTGAGTGACGAGTTTTTGTGGTTGAGGAACGAACCAAACTTTTCCTCGTCACTGAGTGAAAGACAAAAGTTTTTCTTCATCAGTAAGAAAAAGTTTCAACTTTATTTTCCTGCACGTAGGTAAGTATGTGAGTGTGTGTGTGTGTGTGTGTGTGTGTGTGTGTGTGTGTGTGTGAGTGTGTGTGTGTGTGTGTGTGTGTGTGTGTGTGTGTGTGTGGAAGAGGAGGGGGGAGGTTGGAGGAGGAAGAAGAGGAGGAGGGGGAAGGAAGAGGAGGAGGAGAGGGTGGAGATAAGGTATTCCTCACACAAGTTCTCCAGCAAGAAGTGCTTGGCTCAGTGGGTCTCAAGCGGCCTTCATTAACAATAATTCCACAGGAGTTTGGCCGAGACCGAGCTGAGGAGGTGAGAGATTGGCCGAGACCGAACTGAGGAGGTGAGAGACTGGCCGAGACCGAGCTGAGGAGGTGAGAGACTGGCCGAGACCGAACTGAGGTGAGAGAGACTGGCCGAGACCGAACTGAGGTGAGAGAGACTGGCCGAGACCGAACTGACGTGAGAGAGACTGGCCGAGACCGAGCTGAGGAGGTGAGAGACTGGCCGAGACCGAACTGAGGTGAGAGAGACTGGCCGAGACCGAACTGAGGTGAGAGAGACTGGCCGAGACCGAGCTGAGGAGGTGAGAGACTGGCCGAGACCGAACTGAGGTGAGAGAGACTGGCCGAGACCGAACTGAGGTGAGAGAGACTGGCCGAGACCGAACTGAGGTGAGAGAGACTGGCCGAGACCGAGCTGAGGAGGTGAGAGACTGGCCGAGACCGAACTGAGGTGAGAGAGACTGGCCGAGACCGAACTGACGTGAGAGAGACTGGCCGAGACCGAACTGAGGAGGTGATAGATTGGCCGAGACCGAACTGAGGTGAGAGAGACTGGCCGAGACCGAACTGAGGTGAGAGAGACTGGCCGAGACCGAACTGAGGAGGTGAGAGACACTGGCCGAGACCGAACTGAGGTGAGAGAGACTGGCCGAGACCGAACTGAGGAGGTGAGAGAGACTGGCCGAGACCGAACTGAGGTGAGAGAGACTGGCCGAGACCGAACTGAGGTGAGAGAGACTGGCCGAGACCGAACTGAGGTGAGAGAGACTGGCCGAGACCGAACTGAGGTGAGAGAGACTGGCCGAGACCGAACTGAGGTGAGAGAGACTGGCCGAGACCGAACTGAGGAGGTGAGAGAGACTGGCCGAGACCGAACTGAGGAGGTGAGAGACTGGCCGAGACCGAACTGAGGAGGTGAGAGACTGGCCGAGACCGAACTGAGGAGGTGAGAGACTGGCCGAGACCGAACTGAGGAGGTGAGAGACTGGCCGAGACCGAACTGAGGAGGTGAGAGACTGGCCGAGACCGAACTGAGTCAAGCAGGTGTGTGAGACGAAGTGAGACAACAAGTGAGTGAGATAAAATTAAGTTAGGTTAGGTTAGGTTATATTAAGCTACTGTAGGTTAGGTTAGGTTAGGTTATATTAAGTTAGGTTAGGTTAGGTTATGTTAGGCTAGGTTAGGTTAGGTTATGTTAGGCTAGGATATTAGGCTAGGCTAGGTTACGTTAGGTTATATTAAGTTAGGTTAGGTTATGTTAAGCTAGGCTAGGTTAGGTTAGGCTAGGATATTAGGCTAGGCTAGGTTACGTTAGGTACTATTAAGTTAGGTTAGGTTGATTTAGGTCAAGTTAGGAGTGGTTATATTAGGTCAGGTAATACTGCAGTAGTAATAAAAACAATGTATTTTACGTGACTCATCCCTACCCTTCACCTCTCACCCCTCACCTCTCACTCCTCACCTCTCACCCCCCACCTCTCACCCCCACCTCTCATCCCCCACCTCTCACTCCTCACCTCTCACCCCCACCTCTCACCCCCACCTCTCACCCCCTACCTCTCACTCCTCACCTCTCACCCCCCACCTCTCATCCCCCACCTCTCACTCCTCACCTCTCACCCTGCACCCCCAATCCTCACACACCCCCCTCCCTCCTATCCACTCCCTTCTCTCCTACCACACATTCTTCCCTCCCAACCACTACCCCTTCCCTCCCACCGCCACCAGTCCTACCTATGAAAGGGAAGTCCACCACAACAGCGATAGCCCTGGCATGTGAAAACATAGCCAGAGCAGCGGCGAATGGTAGACAATGTAATCTAACTCTCCGGGATGTAGCGAAGGCATTTGACAAAGTCTGGCATGACGGTCTGAAATATAAGATCCTCCAACTCGGACTTCCCACCAACATTGAAAAGTTGCTTTGCAACTTTCTTGACGGCAGAAATGCCAGACTGAGGGTAGGACAACACACAGGAGAGACCTTCACACTCATGAGCGGAGTCCCTCAGGGGAGCGTCCTCTCCCCCACCCTATATATTATCTACACAAGTGACACCCCGCCGCCCATTAGAATAGGTAACGAAGATATTATGTATGCAGATGACATCACTCAAATAGCAACACATCAAGTAAAATCACGAGCGCTACAGGTCGACAACACCAGGCGGGAATTAGAATGGGTAAATAATTACGAAAAACAATGGAAAATCCAAACCAGTCTCCCGAAATTCACAGTGATACCCTTATGCAGAAGGAAAACTCATCCATTAGTAACCAATAATGCCCAGATAGAATACAAAAAGCAGAGGCACCCTCCTGGGCCTGCATATATCCACGACAGGTTACTCCCATCATGTCCACACCAGGAAGGAAAAGGCAAGAAGTGTGCTGAGAAAACTACACCGCTTTAAAGTGCTTCCCGAGAAAATAAAACTCCGCCTGGTGACATCATTTATCATACCGACATTAACTTACCCAGCAGCACCTCTTCATACTATGAGCACCAAAATGAAGCCCTAAGATTCGTCACAGGTGAAAGATATCCCTTCACCAGAACCACAGCCGAGATACATAGAGACCTGAGAATAAAACCCATCAACCAGCAGCTGCACACCCTGGCCAGCAGAGTCTGGCAAAAGATAGAACGATCAGAGCAAGAACTCCTTCAAAGAGCCCCGCCAGATAACGACAACAACCATACATGGTTCTCAAAAAGTTACTAAATCTCAAAAGGTCCGTTACCACCCCCGATCTACATGGCCAGGCAATAGACAATATCCCTAGACCAGCATCCGCCAGTAGGGTCGGCAGAATATGAAATAAGGCCCTCAAAACACCCATATGGGATAGGGTAGGCTGTCTAGTGCCTGTACCGACAGACAATAACTACATGACACAACCCTAACACTATTAGCTTAGCTAGGCGGTCAGCCCGCCCTCTCTCTTACCTCCTCCTAAATTTCTTCAATTTCCGAACTATAACTTACTTCCCCCCACCTCTAATCTTCTTTCACCCCTCCTTTCTCTACACACACAAAAAAACCCTCCCGTCCTACCACACACCCTCCACTTCCTTCCCACCGCCTTCCCTCCCTCCCCCCTCCCTTCTCATATACACACTCGTTGTGTCATAGGAGCGGCCCACAGCTCACAAAGATGCTCACAATAGCTTCTCCAATACTTTACTGACCTCATTCAAAGAGTCGTTATTGTTTCAAAATGATGCCTTTTATCCCGCCTATATATCTCTCCCCGGTCTCACAACCACCTTGAATTGTAGACCTGATTTCCGCATATATTTAGGGGAGAGACTTTGGAGGTTCCTTCTCTGAGTTTCTGTCTTTTTTTCTTTTTCATCTATCTATCTATCCATCTATCTATCTATTCCTTCTCTCTCTCTCTCTCTCTCTCTCTCTCTCTCTCTCTCTCTCGTTAAGATGTCTGGTTTAAGGTTCTTTGCGACTCAGAATGGTTGAACTCCTTGAGGACGATGACTTAACCCCTTGAGGACGACCTTTTGAGTACAGTCATCGTACTCATGTATGGATAATTGTACTTCGAGAATAACATCGTACTCACTGGGGTTAATTCATTGTACTCACAGGTATAAATAACATCATACTCAAGGGGTTAAACTAATATATACAGAATACTTCAAGATAAGTCCATACAATGAGTACAAGAGAATCACCATACACTCAAGACACACATGAGTTTCTGTTTTTTATGAGAATTTGACAAGTTTCCTCAACGGTCTTACGCCCACCGCTGCCCGGGTAGTTATGGCAATGTTCCTGGTGCTAGCGGGTGACAGTGTGCTTGATCAGGTTGTCAGCCCAGGGGGAGCGTAGGAGGCCAGAGGATTGAACCCGATAGAGCTGGATAAACTGAAAGGTGATATTTTTACACCACGCGTCACCCACCAACAGGATGAACGGCTAGTGCTGATGACAAGAAAAGACTATACCACTACTGACGCTGCCACCTCTACCACTACCTGAAGCTGCCACCTCTACCACTACTGACGCTGCCACCTCTACCACTACCTGAAGCTACCACCTCTACCACCACTACCGCTGCCACCTCTACCACTACCTGACGCTGCCACCTCTACCACTACTGACGCTGCCACCTCTACCACTACTGACGCTGCCACCTCTACCACCACTACCGCTGCCACCTCTACCACCACTACCGCTGCCACCTCTACCACTACCTGAAGCTGCCACCTCTACCACTACTGACGCTGCCACCTCTACCACCACTACCGCTGCCACCTCTACCACTACCTGAAGCTGCCACCTCTACCACTACTGACGCTGCCACCTCTACCACTACTGACGCTTCCACCTCTACCACTACTACCGCTGCCACCTCTACCACTACTGACGCTGCCACCTCTACCACTACTACCGCTGCCACCTCTACCACTACTGACGCTGCCACCTTTACCACCACTACCGCTGCCACCTCTACCACCACTACCGCTGCCACCTCTACCACCACTACCGCTGCCACCTCTACCACCACTACCGCTGCCACCTCTACCACAACTACCGCTGCCACCTCTACCACTACTGACGATGCCACCTCTACCACCACTACCGCTGTCACCTCTACCACCACTACCGCTGCCACCTCTACCACCACTACCGCTGCCACCTCTACCACCACTACCGCTGCCACCTCTACCACTACTGACGCTGCCATCTCTACCACCACTACTGCTGCCACCTCTACCACTACTGACGCTGCCATCTCTACCACCACTACTGCTGCCACCTCTACCACTACTGACGCTGCCATCTCTACCACCACTACCGCTGCCACCTCTACCACCACTACCGCTGCCACCTCTACCACCACTACCGCTGCCACCTCTACCACCACTACCGCTGCCACCTGTACCACTACTGACGCTGCCACCTCTACCACTACTACCGCTGCCACCTCTACCACTACTGACGCTGCCACCTCTACCACCACTACCGCTGCCACCTCTACCACTACTGACGCTGCCACCTCTACCACCACTACCGCTGCCACCTCTACCACCACTACCGCTGCCACCTCTACCACCACTACCGCTGCCACCTCTACCACCACTACCGCTGCCACCTCTACCACTACTGACGCTGCCACCTCTACCACCACTACCGCTGCCACCTCTACCACCACTGCCGCTGCCACCTCTACCACCACTACCGCTGCCACCTCTACCACTACTGACGCTGCCATCTCTACCACCACTACCGCTGCCACCTCTACCACTGCCACCTCTACCACCACTACCGCTGCCACCTCTACCACCACTACCGCTGCCACCTCTACCACTACTGACGATGCCACCTCTACCACCACTACCGCTGCCACCTCTACCACCACTACCGCTGCCACATCTACCACCACTACCGCTGCCACCTCTACCACTACTGACGATGCCACCACTACCGCTGCCACCTCTACCACCACTACCGCTGCCACCTCTACGACTACTGACGATGCCACCTCTACCACCACTACCGCTGCCACCTCTACCACC
Source organism: Homarus gammarus (assembly GCA_958450375.1). Classification (NCBI taxonomy): domain Eukaryota; kingdom Metazoa; phylum Arthropoda; class Malacostraca; order Decapoda; family Nephropidae; genus Homarus; species Homarus gammarus. The sequence continues at coordinate 563,199 of CAUDMG010002135.1, forward strand.
ACTACCGCTGCCACCTCTACGACTACTGACGATGCCACCTCTACCACCACTACCGCTGCCACCTCTACCACCACTACCTCATGCCAATTCTACCACCACTACCGCTGCCACCTTTACCACTACTGACGATGCCACCTCTACCACCTCTACCACTACTGACGCTGTCACCTCTACCACCACTACCACCTCTACCACCACTACCGCTGCCACCTCTACCACTACTGACGCTGCCACCTCTACCACCACTACCGCTGCCACCTCTACCACCACTACCGCTGCCACCTCTACCACCACTACCGCTGCCACCTCTACCACTACTGACGATGCCACCTCTACCACCACTACCGCTGCCACCTCTACCACTACTGACGATGCCACCTCTACCACCACTACCGCTGCCACCTCTACCACCACTACCACCTCTACCACCACTACCGCTGCCACCTCTACCACTACTGACGCTGCCACCTCTACCACCACTACCGCTGCCACCTCTACCACCACTACCGCTGCCACCTCTACCACCACTACCGCTGCCACCTCTACCACTACTGACGATGCCACCTCTACCACCACTACCGCTGCCACCTCTACCACTACTGACGCTGCCACCTATACCACCACTACCACCACTACCGCTGCCACCTCTACCACCACTACCGCTGCCACCTCTACCACTACTGACGCTGCCACCTCTACCACAACTACCACCTCTACCACCACTACCGCTGCCACCTCTACCACTACTGACGATGCCACCTCTACCACCTCTACCACTACTGACGCTGCCACCTCTACCACCACTACCACCTCTACCACCTCTACCGCTGCCACCTCTACCACTACTGACGCTGCCACCTCTACCACCACTACCACCTCTACCACAACTACCACCTCTACCACCACTACCGCTGCCACCTCTACCACTACTGACGCTGCCACCTCTACCACCACTACCACCTCTACCACCACTACCGCTGCCACCATTTTAACATTCATAATAAGTGTTGATAAAGGATAGTGAAGATCTGAGATTATTTAAGTCCGGGAATATTTTTTTAAGATATTTATAAACTGTTCTAAGTACTTTCACTCAGGTCAAAGAGAGTGACTTAACCTTTTAATTTAGGAAAATGATGTAATCTTCAAGGGTCATGTCAAGCGTTCATCAAGTGTGTGTGTGTGTGTGTGTGTGTGTGTCAGCTTCCAGAAGCTGTGACAACTTACACCTATAATGTATCTATCGGTGTTCTTGTTGTGTTCTACTAATGTTCTTCTCGTGTTCTTGTTCTCGTAAATAACAACTTATATTTACCTAAGGTCTCTTGACCCTTGCGTGAGAACACTCTGTGAGTCTGACCGGCTAGAGTCAAGTTAATGTGTCCTGTCCTGTTGTGTGTTTTATCTCTCTCTCTCTCTCTCTCTCTCTCTCTCTCTCTCTCGGGTATGTGAGGGTGGATCAAAAATAAAAAGAAATCTCACTAGAAGGAAGGAAAGGAGAGAATGATGAAGACACGTGTATAAAATGACAGGAAGTTGTCAACACACACACACACACACACACACACACACACACACACACACACACACACACAGAAAAACAGTTAAAAGGGACCCACATTTACCCACTCTAGGACCAAATCAACAATACAAGTTTGTGATATATTTGAAGACTGGTAGAGAAAAATATTGTCAAACTGAAACAAAACAAACTAGAGTGAAAACGGTACCAAAATGTACACCCACCTGGAAGTATATTCACCATTAACTGTTCCCTCTCGTTGTGTACCCATATATCACGTGTTATTGTTCACCTTTGTCATATTTTTTTCGTTCAACAATACACAATTTATATCTTTATTTATACATATATATATATATCGCCAGTGTATATGATCCCCTTCGTGGTAATGTGTATGGTAGGTTAGGTTAGGTTAGGCTAGGCTAGGTTAGGTTAGGTTAGGTTAGAGTTTTATCTTACCCCAATGTATTTATAATTGTTTGTAAGTGGAAGTGTGTAAGTCATAACATCCTCGTCAACCATTTAAGTAAGAGTTTTAAAGTTTTATGTCAGCTATATAAGTACTTGACGGGACAACATAAGTACATGACATGACACTATAAGTCATTGACATGACACTATAAGCACTTGACATGGCAATATAAGTACTTGACATGACATAATAAGTACTCAACATGACACTCCAATTACTTGCCATGACATTATAAGTACTTGATATGACACGATAAGTACTTGACATGACACAATAAGCCCTTGGCATGACATTATAAGTACTTAACATGACACTATAAGCCTTTGACATGACGCTATACGTACTTAACATTAAGTAAGCCCTTGACATGACACCCACAAGTACTTGACATGCCACACACTATAAGTAAGCATGTTTATCACTAGCCCAGGTAAGTGTATGACCTGATTCACTTTATAAGCTACAGTGATTCACCTGCATTAGCTCACCTTACTGCATGACATGATCCAGTTGTATTAGTGACTCGACAGCAGCGCCACACACAAGTTACGGCTTCTCTCGGTACTAGATTACACACGGCAGGTAGGTAGTGTGATGTTGCAGCCAGAACCACGTATCTAGTTAAGGTCGAGTCTCTGTGTAATTATGGAGCCATTTAGGGCATATTTCTTCATCTTTAGTTCATTTTACCCAATTACACGTGTTATTTCATCCCACCTCACGATGAAATTTGAACGTAAGAATCTTTGAGAATCAGATCAGAATGTGGGGATCCTTTGTTGAATTTTCCTTAAATCTGGAATAGAAAAATGCAGCTCACAAATTGACTCGAAGCTACAGGATAAAATAACTCCAATATGGCGTCCAATTTACACAGAGACTATACCATAAATAGATAGCGTACATTTTGGGACAGTTAAGTGATAGTGATTATTTTATTTATTTATTTTTGAATTCTCCATAATTATTAGACCTGATGTATACACCTGACTTAACTAACTTAAATTAACTTGATCTAACCTAAATTAGCCTCAGTAAATTTGACTTAGCCTAATTTAACCTAACTTTCATTATACTAGCCTAACCTGAGTTAAACTATCCTAACCTAACTTAGTTTAAACTACTGTAACTAAATATATGCCTAACCCAGCCTTACCTAAACTAACCTAACCTAATGTACTTAACCTAATGTAACTTAACCTAACCCAGCCTAACCAAAAATATCCTAACTTAACGTACTTAATCTAATATAACCTAACCTAACCTAACCTAACCTAGCCTAATCTAACCTAACCTAATCTAACCCAGCCTAACCAAAAATATCCTAACTTAACGTACTTAATCTAATATAACATAACCTAACCTAACCTAACCTAACCTAACCTAACCTAACCTAACCTAATCTAACCCAGCCTAACCAAAAATATCCTAACTTAACGTACTTAATCTAATATAACTTAACCTAACCCTAACCTAACCTAATACTAATATAATTCAGATTTAGAAAGTATTTTTAAAGCTGAGTTAGTTTCATAATCCATCTACTAACTGTTATAGTACGCAGAGATCATTGTGGCTTAAGTCTTAATCCGGTGATTATCCCTACAGCAACGTGACATATTAATGACTTGACAAACACACATGAAAAATACACGATATGACATAAAACACATAACAAACACACATGGCAAACATATAACAAACACACATGACAAATACATAACTTGACATAAAACACATGACAAAAACATATGACAAATACACAATATGACATAAAACACATAACAAACACACATGACAAATACATAACCAAACATAAAACACATGACATACACACAGTCACAGTACCACCAGACAGGTAACAAAACCATCACACTGCCCCCCCCCCCCCCCCGACACCTCACCTGGCTGACCACACCTGTATAGCGTGACATCATTAACTTCGTCTATTTTACATCCAAAAAAAACTGCGTCAAGTTTGTGTTATAGACGCCTGAATGACGTATAAATATATGTGTGTGTGTTTTTTGTGTGTGTGGTGTTTTTTTTTTGTACGTGAAGTTGATATTACTCTGTCTTTGTTACTTCATCAGCTGATTATCACGAGAGCTGACAGTACGGTGGTGAGGAGGGAGTGTTAGCCAAGAGAGGAGATTGTGAGGTTAGGTTAGATCAAGCTATGTTAGGTCAGGTTTGGGGTTAGGTTAGGTTACGGGTCAGGTTGGGTTAGGTTAGGTTTGGTCAGGTTTGGGGTTGGGTTAGGTTAGGTTAGGTTTAGGTTAGGGGTCCGTGTTACACTGAGTCTCTGTACCCACCAAACATTATCTGTCGCGTGAGTCTAAAAGAGAGAGTCTCCACACAGTCACGAGAGACCTGTTGGTGAATCTCGGCAATGATTCTGACCACAAGTCTTATTTCGAACCCCTGTATTGATTCTGACCATATTCGAACCCCTGTATTGATTCCGGCCATAAGTCTCTTCGAACCCCTGTCATGACTAAAGGTTTAAGTCTCTCTTTGAACCCCTCAAATGATCTCTAACCACAGGTCTCTTTCTGAACCCCTGGGACGATTCCGACCATGAGTCTCACATCCCAGGCGGTTAAATACGTGTTCTTCTTATTGTTGAAAGTCTCCCTCAGTCAACTCTAACACACACACACACACACGCCTATACTAAGCCCCTAAGAGTTAACAAGTGGTCACACCTGTCTTCAGATTAACCCTTTCCTTACAGCGTGTTGTAATAACATCACTTAACACGTAACACTGCTCTTGTACATGCAGGTGGCAGTCGCCCCTCATACAGTAATGACGGGGTAGTGTTCAGGGTAGCATAACGCTGAGTAGTTTTACGACACAAGCACAGGAATAGTGGAATCCTGCAAGCCTTCCTACCTGAATCAGAAACTATACTTGAGTGAACAGTGAAATGCTTAAGACAACAGTACCGGAATAGTGGAATCTGGGTATATAGAACACACTAGTCCTTGCGTCCAGGTGTGTTGGTCTGTTACACTGCGCTTCACCTGTAAATTGTTTTTAATGAATGATTCTACAGGTGTGTTGGGTTAAACTGATAACAGGTAAAGCATATGTATGTGTTGGCTCCCTTACTTCTTTATCACCCGACCTGTGAGTCTCTTTTGAGTGCCTCACCTGTACCTCCCACCCAATCAGTCTCACCTGTTCAACTGATTCTATACTGAAGGTGAATAAAAGGGAAAATATATCAATGAGTGATGGCTGTGTTAGGAAACAGTTATATCACACACACACACACACACACACACACACACACACACACACACACACAGACATACACACAGAGACAATGGTTGCCCGTCGTGTTCAAGGATGGCCAGCCCTAAGGTTACCTAGGCGTGAACTTGTTTAAGGTATAGAAGCTGTCATCAACACAACAACCACACCCGAATTTAACGAGCTGTATGACCCGCTCTGATGGAATAATCCAGGAACACCGGACAACTCGCCAACTGCACTAACTATCCATAACCCTGGTGCATGATTCGCCAATCGATTAACACCCAGATCCCCAATTACTGCTGGGTACACAGAGGCAATTGGCGTAAAGAAACTTGCCCATAGTTTCACCCTACCAGAGAACACACACACACACACACACACACACACACACGCGCGCGCGCACACACACACACACACACACACACGCGCGCGCGGGTACGTTCACCAACTGTTGCCAATTAAAAGTAATGTTTCCCTCTACAATATTACAAGAATCGTTTAGGAAACCTGCGGCGGAAGGTTTGTTTTAGTTTGTATTATTATTTTGTTTGAGCTTAAGGCTGACACCGTCGGTTGTAAGCTGGCAGTTGTGGATGATGTAAGCTGACAACTGTGGGTAAGGTTGTAAGCTGACAGTTGTGGATGATGTAAGCTGACAAATGTGGGTAAGGGTGTAAGCTGACAGTTGTGGATGAGGTTGTAAGCTGACAGTTGTGGATAAGGTTGTAAGCTGACAGTTGTGGATGAGGTTGTAAGCTGACAGTTGTGGATGGGGTAAGCTGACAGTTGAGGATGGGGTAAGTTGACAGTTGAGGATGGGGTAAGCTGACAGTTGTGGATGAGGTTGTAAGCTGACAGTTATGGATGAGGTGAAACAGACTTGATGGGGCTAATCTTCAGGTGAGACAAGCTTAAGGGGCTAATCTCAAGTAAAACAGGCATGGGGGCTAATCTTCAGGTGAAACAAGCTTGAGGGGGCTAATCTTCAGGTGAAACAAGCTTGAGGGGCTAATCTTCAGGTGAAACAAGCTTGAGGGGGCTAATCTTCAGGTGAAACAAGCTTGAGGGGCTAATCTTCAGGTGAAACAAGCTTGAGGGGGCTAATCTTCAGGTGAAACAAGCTTGAGGGGGCTAATCTTCAGGTGAAACAAGCTTGAGGGGGCTAATCTTCAGGTGAAACAAGCTTGAGGGGCTAATCTTCAGGCGAAACAAGCTTGAGGGGGCTAATCTTCAGGTGAAACAAGCTTGAGGGGCTAATCTTCAGGTGAAACAAGCTTGAGGGGGATAATCTTCACATAATCCAGTTTTGGGAAAGATTACAAATTCCTTTTATATACTTGTAAAAAATGCCTCACCGGTCATAAGAGACGCACACACTCACACACACACACACACACACACACACACACACACACACACACACACACTGAGTAATCCATGTATATTAGGTCATGTATACTGAGTCATGTATACTGAATGATACATAAACACTGAGTGATACATTCTGACCAAATCTAACCTAACCAATTTAATCTATACCTAACCTGACCTGATGTGACCTGAGCTACTGATTACTTACCTTGATCATCGAGGCTGTGGGAGAGCTGTGGGAGGCAGAGCGTCACCATCACAGCCACAGCAGAGGATATCATACTGCCTCATACACTGATCTTTAACACTCTCTTAGTTACAGTAAAATATGGATGATTTTTTTTTCACTGTAATTTCTGATTGATACGGTTTATTTAGCCGGGAAAATGTCGTGTTATTGATGGTGTTTATACGACGAATATACACCGATAGTATTTTAGCTTTTATTATTTCAAGGTTAACGTGACTGATATACACTAATCATTCTGAGCCACCAATAAGCCCACACACAGCAGCACGTGATGATCTGATTGGTCGTGTCGGGACATGCACTGATTGGCTCGTTAAGGTCATGTTCCAGTTGGCCTCAGGGGATTGGTAATGTAGGTTCACTAACATCGTTATCTCTTGTTGACACGCTTTGTAAGGTTAAATTTAACAATCACTGAATATTTGATTACAATAAAAGAGATTTGTTAAGCATATGATAAAAAAAGATTCAAATTTCTGTTTTTTTTTGGTCAATAATATATAACTTTTCTATTGTCAGGATTTTTTTTTTTTTTTTACTGTATAATCATGTTGTCAGCGTGAATGTCAGTAGGGAGCACGTTGAGAACAGCAGGACCAACCTAGCAGCTGGCGACCGTCAGCCGCTGTGCCGACACACACACACACATACACACACGCACACACCGAGAGAGTCGCTCACACTACCACCACCAGCCAGCCAGGACCCGAGGTGCACACTGCAGCACACACCCTCCCTCACCCAGATGACCAGCCGCCCAGCCCACGCGCACCACCCTCTCACTCCCACGATGCATAAGCTATATCCTACATCCTACTCCCTCCCTCCTTTTAATCCTTTAAGCCCTGAGCAGCTGTGGAATTCCCTCCTCTTCCTCGCCTGCATCTGTCTCTCTCTATATAACACGTAGGTCTAAGTGTACAGTGGGTCTGACACACAACAGTACAGTATATAAACACTTATCTCTCCCGCTGTAGGTTTTAAGGGTAGGCGTGCCAGAGATGGTGCCAGGAAGACAGTGCCAGGGAAACAGTGACAGGAAGACGGTGCCAGGGAGACAGTGGTAGGGAGACAGTGCCAGGAAGACAGTGCCAGGAAGACGGTGCCAGGAAGACGGTGCCAGGGAGACAGTGGTAGGGAGACAGTGCCAGGAAGACAGTGGTAGGGAGACAGTGCCAGGAAGACAGTGCCAGGGAAACAGTGACAGGAAGACGGTGCCAGGGAGACAGTGGTAGGGAGACAGTGCCAGGAAGACAGTGCCAGGAAGACGGTGCCAGGAAGACGGTGCCAGGGAGACAGTGCCAGGAAGACAATGCCAGTGAGATGGTGCCAGGGAGACAGTGCCAGGAAGACGGTGCCAGGAAGACGGTGCCAGGAAGACGGTGCCAGGAAGACGGTGCCGGGAAGACAGTGCCAGGAAGACAATGCCAGGGAAAAAGTGCCAGGAAGACGGTGCCAGGAAGACGGTGCCAGGGAGACAGTGCCAGGAAGACAGTGCCAGGAAGACGGTGCCAGGAAGACAGTGGTAGGGAGACAATGCCAGTGAGACGGTGCCAGGGAGACAGTGCCAGGAAGACGGTGCCAGGAAGACGGTGCCAGGAAGACGGTGCCAGGAAGACGGTGCCAGGAAGACAATGCCAGGGAAAAAGTGCCAGGAAGACGGTGCCAGGAAGACGGTGCCAGGGAGACAGTGCCAGGAAGACAGTGCCAGGAAGACGGTGCCAGGAAGACGGTGCCAGGAAGACAGTGCCGGGAAGACAGTGCCAGGAAGACAGTGCCAGGGAAACAGTGACAGGAAGACGGTGCCAGGGAGACAGTGGTAGGGAGACAATGCCAGTGAGACGGTGCCAGGGAGACAGTGCCAGGAAGACAGTGCCAGGAAGACAGTGCCAGGGAAAAAGTGACAGGACGACGGTGCCAGGAAGACGGTGCCAGGAAGACAATGCCAGTGAGACGGTGCCAGGGAGACAGTGCCAGGAAGACAGTGCCAGGAAGACGGTGCCAGGAAGACGGTGCCAGGAAGACAGTGCCGGGAAGACAGTGCCAGGAAGACAATGCCAGGAAGACAATGCCAGTGAGACGGTGCCAGGGAGACAGTGGTAGGGAGACAGTGCCAGGAAGAAAATGCCAGTGAGACGGTGCCAGGGAGACAGTGCCAGGGAGACAGTGACAGGAAGACGGTGCCAGGGAGACAGTGGTAGGGAGACAGTGCCAGGAAGACAATGCCAGTGAGACGGTGCCAGGGAGACAGTGCCAGGGAGACAGTGCCAGGAAGACAGTGCCAGGAAGACAGTGCCGGGAAGACAGTGCCAGGAAGACAATGCCAGTGAGACGGTGCCAGGGAGACAGTGCCAGGAAGACAGTGCCAGGAAGACAAAGCCAGGAAGACAATGCCAGGAAGACAGTGCCGGGAAGACAGTGCCAGGAAGACAATGCCAGTGAGACGGTGCCAGGGAGACAGTGCCAGGAAGACGGTGCCAGGAAGACGGTGCCAGGAAGACAGTGCCAGGGAGACAGTGCCAGGAAGACAGTGCCAGGAAGACAGTGCCGGGAAGACAGTGCCAGGAAGACAATGCCAGTGAGACGGTGCCAGGGAGACGGTGCCAGGGAGACAGTGCCAGGAAGACAGTGCCAGGAAGACAGTGCCAGGAAGACAGTGCCAGGAAGACAATGCCAGTGAGACGGTGCCGGGAAAACAGTGCTAGGGAGACAGTGCCAGGAAGACAATGCCAGTGAGACGGTGCCAGGGAGACAGTGCCAGGGAGACGGTGCCGGGAAAACAGTGCAAGGGAGACAGTGCCAGGAAAACAGTGCAAGGAAGACAGTGCCAGGAAGACAGTGCCAGGGAGACAGTGCCAGGAAGACGGTGCCAGGAAGACAATGCCAGTGAGACGGTGCCAGGAATACAGTGCCAGGAAGACAGTGCCAGGAATACAGTGCCAGGAAGACAGTGCCAGGAAGACAATGCCAGTGAGACGGTGCCAGGAATACAGTGCCAGGAAGACAGTGCCAGGAATACAGTGCCAGGAAGACAGTGCCAGGAAGACAGTGCCAGGGAGACGGTGCCAGGGAGACAGTGCCGGGAAGACAGTGCTTGGGAGACAGTGCCAGGAAGACGGTGCCAGGAAGACGGTGCCAGGAAGACAGTGCCGGGAAGACGGTGCCAGGGAGACAGTGCCGGGAAGACAGTGCTAGGGAGACAGTGCCAGGAAGACAATACCAGTGAGACGGTGCCAGGGAGACAGTGCCGGGAAGACAGTGCCAGGAAGACAATGCCAGTGAGACGGTGCCAGGGAGACAGTGCCGGGAAGACAGTGCCAGGAAGACAATGCCAGTGAGACGGTGCCAGGGAGACAGTGCCGGGAAAACAGTGCCAGGGAGACAGTGCCGGGAAGACAGTGCCAGGAAGACAATGCCAGTGAGACGGTGCCAGGGAGACAGTGCCTGGAAGACAGTGCCAGGAAAACAGTGACAGGAAGACGGTGCCAGGAAGACATTGCCAGAGAGACGGAGACGGTGCCAGGGAGACGGATACGGTGCCAGGGAGACATTGCCAGGGAGACAGTGCCATTAGCTATATCAATTTTTTTTAATTGATAACTACTGTACTTACTGACTTAGAACATGAGCTTAAAGACCATGTGGTAGTTAGTTGTTGAAGCGCAGTAATACATCATGACATGAACACATTAATGCAGGAGCCTGTGGTGGTGGTGGTGGTGGTGTAATTTATCGAGTCTCCCTCTCTCCCTCACTCCCCCATCTACCCTCACCACACTCCCCCCTCCTCCCTAACAGTCCCTCATCATTTCTCACCCTCCCCCTCCCTTACCCTTCTCCTCCTCCCTCACCCTCCTCCTCCCTCACCATTCCCCACTCTCCCTGACTCGCCCCTCCACTCCCGGTTGGTAAATAAAAGGGGATACAGTCAGTGGATTCACCGCTCCTCTGTTTAAAGCTATTGAACGAAATATAAAAACTGAACAGAATAACAACGATGACGACCATGATGATATTTATGATGATGATGGCCCTGATGATGATTATGATGATGATAATGATGATGACAATGATGATATTTATGATGATGATGGCCCCGATGATGATTATGATGATGATAATTATGATGACAATGATGATATTTATGATGATGATGGCCCCGATGATGATTATGATGATGATAATTATGATGACAATGATGATATTTATGATGGTGATAATGATGATGACAATGATGATATTTATGATGATGATGGCCCCGATGATGATTATGATAATGATAATAATGATAATGATTATGATGATGATAATGATAATAATGATAATGATTATGAAGATGATGTTGATGACCATGACAATGATGATAACGAGAGTTCTAAAAATGAATGGGAAAAAATATAGATATTTCATAGGCTTTTATTTCATGACAATTAACGAAAGAAGTAACACTAGGAAATAATGTGACATATGAGGATCATTTAAGACACTACGCAAAGCTTCTAATAAAAAAAAATCATCGTCGGTCGTGAGGGTGGCATTGAAATCTGTGGTGAGTTTTACTGTACGATCAATGACGACTTCCAGATGCTGCACAAGGTCTCTGGCAGGTCGGTGTGTGGGCTGCTCCCTCCATGCAACTGGATCTGTCTGTAAAAAGTTTTCATCGAATTTATGAACCTTGAAATGGCTCAGTAATCTACGAGTGACAAAATCTGCTAAATTCCTTTGCCTTTGAAGTCACTAATCCTTTTGCCTTCACATCTCCGTAGTTCGTTTTTCTTTTGTGGTTTTTGCAGACTTTGAAACAGTTCTTGATGCAGACTGAGAGAGTTCTGTGTCCACTTTCTACAAGTTCTCTGTTGTGACTGCTAGTCTGAGGTCGTTTATGGGAGCACCACGCGTATGTGGTGCACTGTACCAAGCTTTTATGTAGAATGTAAGGGCAAATATATTAATGCTCTTGCCAGTTTGTTTTTCATAAGCACCGAGAGTAAACTGACTGCGGAATAAGTAAATTTTTAGGCAATAAATTCTTTTGGCCATCCATCAGGCGCAGTGATAAGCACCAGGAACACTGAAGGTCACTCACTCTCTTGAAGGGAATTTCCACCAGTGAAATGAGTGCTACTTGAGGTCGTCTTTCCGTGGGTGATTTTCCTGCAGTGAACGAGAATACTTCTTCACTGTCAACATCGAGTCATTCAATCTTTATATCTGATAATTATCTCAGAGTGGCATTAATCGATGACTAATTACTCAAATCCAACAATTACCACAGAGCTCTAAATATGTCAACAATTTTCAGGTCCAGGAAATACAAAAATAAAAAACACTATCGAAAACACATACAATAATTACCTAGTGAATATGATGACGACACAAGCAAGAGGTGACTCCCTAGTGTCTGCTACGTACAACTGTAGAGAAGGCACCTCCATGTACAGCTGTAAAGAAGGCACCTCCATGTACAGCTGTAGAGAAGGCACCTCCATGTACAGCTGTAGAGAAGCCACCTCCATGTACAACTGTAGAGAAGGCACCTCCATGTACAGCTGTAGAGAAGGCACCTCCATGTACAGCTGTAGAGAGTGCACCTCCATGTACAGCTGTAGAGAAGGCACCTCCATGTACAGCTGTAGAGAAGGCACCTCCATGTACAGCTGTAGAGAAGGCACCTCCATGTACAGCTGTAGAGAAGGCACCTCCATGTACAGCTGTAGAGAAGGCACCTCCATGTACAGCTGCAGAGAAGGCACCTCCATGTACAGCTGTAGAGAAGGCACCTCCATGTACAGCTGTAGAGAAGGCACCTCCATGTACAGCTGTAGAGAAGGCACCTCCATGTACAGCTGTAGAGAAGGCACCTCCATGTACAGCTGTAGAGAAGGCACCTCCATGTACAGCTGTAGAGAAGGCACCTCCATGTACAGCTGTAGAGAAGGCACCTCCATGTACAGCTGTAGAGAAGGCACCTCCATGTACAGCTGTAGAGAAGGCACCTCCATGTACAGCTGTAGAGAAGGCACCTCCATGTACAGCTGTAGAGAGTGCGCCTCCATGTACACCTGTAGAGAAGGCACCTCCGTGTACAGCTGTAGAGAGAGCACCTCCGTGTACAGCTGTAGAGAAGCACCTCCATGTACAGCTGTAGAGAGTGCACCTCCATGTACACCTGTAGAGAAGGCACCTCCATGTACAGCTGTAGAGAAAGCACCTCCATGTACAGCTGTAGAGAAGGCACCTCCATGTACAGCTGTAGAGAGTGCACCTCCATGTACAGCTGTAGAGAAGGCACCGCCATGTACAGCTGTAGAGAAGGCACCTCCATGTACACCTGTAGAGAAGGCACCTCCATGTACAGCTGTAGAGAGTGCACCTCCATGTACAGCTGTAGAGAGTGCACCTCCATGTACACCTGTAGAGAAGGCACCTCCATGTACAGCTGTAGAGAAGGCACCTCCATGTACAGCTGTAGAGAAGGCACCTCCATGTACAGCTGTAGAGAAGGCACCTCCATGTACAGCTGTAGAGAAGGCACCTCCATGTACCTGAAGCACCATGTACACCTGTAGAGAAGGCACCTCCATGTACAGCTGTAGAGAAAGCACCTCCATGTACAGCTGTAGAGAAGGCACCTCCATGTACAGCTGTAGAGAAGGCACCTCCATGTACAGCTGTAGAGAAGGCACCTCCATGTACAGCTGTAGAGAGTGCACCTCCATGTACACCTGTAGAGAGTGCACCTCCATGTACACCTGTAGAGAAGGCACCTCCATGTACAGCTGTAGAGAAAGCACCTCCATGTACAGCTGTAGTGAGTGCACCTCCATGTACACCTGTAGAGAAGGCACCTCCATGTACAGCTCTAGAGAAAGCACCTCCACGTACAGCTGTAGAGAGTGCACCTCCATGTACACCTGTAGAAAAGGCACCTGCATGTACAGCTGTAGAGAAGGCACCTCCATGTACACCTGTAGAGAAGGCACCTCCATGTACAGCTGTAGAGAAGGCACCTCCATGTACAGCTGTAGAGAAGGCACCTCCATGTACAGCTGTAGAGAAGGCACCTCCATGTACAGCTGTAGAGAAGGCACCTCCATGTACAGCTGTAGAGAAGGCACCTCCATGTACAGCTGTAGAGAAGGCACCTCCATGTACAGCTGTAGAGAAGGCACCTCCATGTACAGCTGTAGAGAAGGCACCTCCATGTACAGCTGTAGAGAAGGCACCTCCATGTACAGCTGTAGAGAAGGCACCTCCATGTACAGCTGTAGAGAAGGCACCTCCATGTACAGCTGTAGAGAAGGCACCTCCATGTACAGCTGTAGAGAAGGCACCTCCATGTACAGCTGTAGAGAAGGCACCTCCATGTACAGCTGTAGAGAAGGCACCTCCATGTACAGCTGTAGAGAAGGCACCTCCATGTACAGCTGTAGAGAAGGCACCTCCATGTACAGCTGTAGAGAAGGCACCTCCATGTACAGCTGTAGAGAAGGCACCTCCATGTACAGCTGTAGAGAAGGCACCTCCATATACAGCTGTAGAGAAGGCACCTCCATGTACAGCTGTAGAGAAGGCACCTCCATGTACAGCTGTAGAGAAGGCACCTCCATGTACAGCTGTAGAGAAGGCACCTCCATGTACAGCTGTCGAGAAGGCACCTCCATGTACAGCTGTCGAGAAGGCATCTCCATGTACACCTGTAGAGAAGGCACCTCCATGTACAGCTGTAGAGAGTGCACCTCCATGTACAGCTGTAGAGAGTGCACCTCCATGTACACCTGTAGAGAAGGCACCTCCATGTACAGCTGTAGAGAAGGCACCTCCATGTACAGCTGTAGAGAAGGCACCTCCATGTACAGCTGTAGAGAAGGCACCTCCATGTACACCTGTAGAGAGTGCACCTCCATGTACACCTGTAGAGAAGGCACCTCCATGTACAGCTGTCGAGAAGGCACCTCCATGTACAGCTGTCGAGAAGGCATCTCCATGTACACCTGTCGAGAAGGCATCTCCATGTACAGCTGTAGAGAAGGCACCTCCATGTACAGCTGTAGAGAAGGCACCTCCATGTACAGCTGTAGAGAAGGCACCTCCATGTACACCTGTAGAGAAGGCACCTCCATGTACACCTGTAGAGAAGGCACCTCCATGTACAGCTGTAGAGAAGGCACCTCCATGTACAGCTGTAGAGAGTGCACCTCCATGTACAGCTGTAGAGAAGGCACCTCCATGTACACCTGTAGAGAAGGCACCTCCATGTACACCTGTAGAGAAGGCACCTCCATGTACAGCTGTAGAGAAAGCACCTCCATGTACAGCTGTAGAGAAGGCACCTCCATGTACAGCTGTAGAGAAAGCACCTCCATGTACAGCTGTAGAGAAGGCACCTCCATGTACACCTGTAGAGAAGGCACCTCCATGTACAGCTGTAGAGAAAGCACCTCCATGTACACCTGTAGAGAAGGCACCTCCATGTACAGCTGTAGAGAGTGCACCTCCATGTACACCTGTAGAGAAGGCACCTCCATGTACACCTGTAGAGAAAGCACCTCCATGTACACCTGTAGAGAAGGCACCTCCATGTACAGCTGTAGAGAAGGCACCTCCATGTACAGCTGTAGAGAAGGCACCTCCATGTACAGCTGTAGAGAGTGCACCTCCATGTACAGCTGTAGAGAAGGCACCTCCATGTACAGCTGTAGAGAAGGCACCTCCATGTACAGCTGTAGAGAAGGCACCTCCATGTACAGCTGTAGAGAGTGCACCTCCATGTACAGCTGTAGAGAAGGCACCTCCATGTACAGCTGTAGAGAAGGCACCTCCATGTACACCTGTAGAGAAGGCACCTGCATGTACACCTGTGTTACTTGTATCAAAATAAAGTCTTGTAAGCCAGTCTGTAACTCCACCCCACTTGTGGTGAGTTTGTGTACTGGTTTAAACCATTGGTCAAGTGAGAGCTGGATGTCAGGACCCTAACACCTAGCACACACACACACACAGGGACTCTGGGTAACTATAACCGTCCTTATTTCTGACAGGTATCCAGGGACCCACTAATTAAGGGGTGAGGCCACAAGCGCACTGCCGCACTGCGCACTCCTTTCCTTCCATCGTTTCCTCCCTCCAATCCTTCCTTTTCCTCTCTCCTCCCGTTCCTCCATCCAATTTCCCCCCCCCCCTTTCCCTTTCCTCCCCTACCTCCCTCCTTCCCTCCCTGCTTCCTCCCTCCCTTCCCGAACACACACACACACACACACACACACACAGAAAAATCTTACTATTGTTGCCTTTTATCAGCATTTACACGTACTGGAGTAAGTCACGTGATCACACCTCATAACTCACTCGTGTGTGGAGGCGTTTTGAAACAACACAACACGTGACGCTGCATATATTAGTTAGCGCGCGCGCGCGTGTGTGTGTGTGTGTGTGTGTGTGTGTGTGTGTGTGTGTGTGTGTGTGTGTGTGCAAGATATACTATTAACATGTACACACAGACAGAATTAACACCTCCTGTACACACAAAATGACTCCTAAAATATTATCCTGCTAAAGTTAAACAGCTGAAATATATGTATGCCTCCTTAACCAGGTATCTCAGACACCTCCTGATCATAACGCTACATAGCAAAACACAGGCCTACACACAGCACTGCACAGAGCACTACATACACGCCTACACAGCACTACACACAGGCCTACACAGCACTACATACACGTCTACACAGCACTACACACAGGCCTACACAGCACTGCACACAGGCCTACCCAGATCACTACACAGAACACTACATACACGTCTACACAGCACTACATACACGTCTACACAGCACTACACACAGGCCTACACAGCACTGCACACAGGCCTACCCAGATCACTACACAGAACACTACATACACGTCTACACAGCACTACATACACGCCTACACAGCACTACACACAGGCCTACACAGCACTACACACAGCACTACACACAGCACTACACACAGGCCTACACAGCACTACACACAGCACTACACACACGCCTACACAGCACTACACACAGCACTACACACCGGCCTACACAGAGCACTACATACACGCCTACACAGCACTACACACAGCACTACACACACGCCTACACAGCACTACACACAGCACTACACACAGCACTACACACATGCCTACACAGCACTACACACAGCACTACACACACGCCTACACAGCACTACACACAGCACTACACACAGGCCTACACAGCACTACACACAGCACTACACACAGGCCTACACAGCACTACACACAGCACTACACACAGGCCTACACAGCACTACACACAGCACTACACACAGGCCTACACAGCACTACACACAGGCCTACACAGCACTACATACACGTCTACACAGCACTACACACAGCACTACACACAGGCCTACACAGCACTACACACAGGCCTACACAGCACTACACACAGCACTACACACAGGCCTACACAGCACTACACACAGGCCTACACAGCACTACACACAGACCTACACAGCACTACACACAGACCTACCCAGATCACTACACAGAGCACTACATACACAGCACTACACACAGGCCTACACAGCACTACACACAGGCCTACACAGCACTACACACAGCACTACACAGAGGCCTACACAGCACTACACACAGCACTACACACAGGCCTACCCAGATCACTACACACAGGCCTACACAGCACTACATACACGTCTACACAGCACTACACACAGGCCTACACAGCACTGCACACAGACCTACCCAGATCACTACACAGAGCACTACATACACAGCACTACACACAGGCCTACACAGCACTACACACAGCACTACACACAGGCCTACACAGCACTACACACAGCACTACACACAGGCCTACACAGCACTACACACAGACCTACCCAGATCACTACACAGAGCACTACATACACGCCTACACAGCACTACACACAGGCCTACACAGCACTACACACAGGCCTACCCAGATCACTACACACAGGCCTACACAGCACTACATACACGTCTACACAGCACTACACACAGGCCTACACAGCACTGCACACAGGCCTACCCAGATCACTACACAGAGCACTACATACACGCCTACACAGCACTACACACAGGCCTACACAGCACTACACACAGGCCTACTCAGATCACTACATACACGTCTACACAGCACTGCACACAGCACTACACACCGGCCTACACAGAGCACTACATACACACCTACACAGCACTACACAGCCGTACACACACACACACGCCTACACAGCACTACACAGCCGTACATACACACACACACACGCCTACACAGCACTACACAGCAACACCCGCAGCACCGCCCTTTGGTTTGGTGCCTTTCATATCCCCTCGTTATATTGCTACCCTCGGAGATTCATCATTTCCACACCACTTTACAGGTCACTCTAATATGCTTAATAGGAACTCACTGCTCCCGGCTCAAAATATTTTCTGTGTATATGTGTGTGTGTGTGTGTGTGTGTGTGTGTGTGTGTGCTTTATGACAGGATGAATACCGAACTAATGACGCTGCTACAGTAAATTAATATAGTCACCGCTGGAGACTATCCCATGTCACCGTTTTCTTTAATACTCGATAATTTAGGAGAGAATCGAAGCAGAAGTTTATTATGTGGATCTTGTTACATTTTGGACAGATTTACTAAGTTTGGTGCAAATATACAAGCCGATTCTCGAGTTTGAGGACAGACAGAAAAACAGACAGTTAGGGCCAAAGACAACACCCTAACCCCCATTTGAGGCATAAAACTGAGTACATGTTACCAGCACAAATTTGAGTACATATAACCAGCAGAATATTGAATGCAGTTACCAATATATTTAATTAAAATAAAAAATAAAGTGTCTCTCCAGCTTGGGGTGAGAGAGTGGGTTTCCAAGTGCCTCCTGGCTGCCACACACCTGAGGCAACCTGTGCCTTTCTTCCCCACGTATCTCGTCACTTCAGTTGGCAGTGACTCTTTCACTATATTCGTGCTCTTCACAGTCAATTTCTTCTCTTTCATTCTCTCAGAACACCAATGCACTTTTCATTCTCTTTCCTTTAGCTCTACGACTTTTCAGAGCAGGACCGCTTTCATACACACACTTGGTCGCCTCTCTCTCTGCCACATCCCTTTGAAAATCCATCAGAGAGAAGCGTGCACTTTTACTGCTGCTGTAGACCCCTTGCCGCCCCCACCCTTGCCACCCCCACCCTTGCCACCCCTACACTTGCCACCCCCACCCTTCCACCCCTACCCTTGCCACCCCTACCCTTCCACCCCTACCCTTGCCACCCCCACCCTTGCCGCCCCCACCCTTGCCACCCCCACCCTTGCCACCCCTACACTTGCCACCCCCACCCTTCCACCCCTACACTTGCCACCCCCACCCTTCCACCCCTACCCTTGCCACCCCCACCCTTGCCATCCCTACCCTTGCCACCCCGACCCTTGCCATCCCTACCCTTGCCACCCCCACCCTCCCACCCCTACCCTTGCCACCCCGACCCTTGCCACCCCGACCCTTGCCACCCCCACCCTTGCCACCCCCACCCTTGCCACCCCTACCCTTGCCACCCCCACCCTTGCCACCCCTACCCTTGCCACCCCCACCCTTCCACCCCTACCCTTGCCACCCCCACCCTTCCACCCCTACCCTTGCCACCCCCACCCTTGCCATCCCTACCCTTGCCACCCCCACCCTTCCACCCCGACCCTTGCCACCCCCACCCTTGCCACCCCCACCCTTGCCACCCCCACCCTTGCCACCCCCACCCTTGCCACCCCCACCCTTCCACCCCTACCCATGCCACCCCCACCCTTCCAACCCTACCCTTGCCACCCCCACCCTTGCCATCCCTACCCTTGCCACCCCCACCCTTCCACCCCTACCCTTGCCACCCCTACCCTTGCCACCCCCACCCTTGCCACCCCCACCCTTGCCACCCCCACCCTTGCCACCCCCACCCTTCCATCCCTACCCTTGCCACCCCCACCCTTGCCATCCCTACCCTTGCCACCCCCACCCTTCCACCCCTACCCTTGCCACCCCTACCCTTGCCACCCCGACCCTTCCACCCCTACCCTTGCCACCCCGACCCTTGCCACCCCGACCCTTGCCACCCCTACCCTTGCCACCCCCACCCTTGCCACCCCTACCCTTGCCACCCCACCCATGCCACCCCTACACTTGCCACCCCACCCTTCCACCCCTACCCTTGCCACCCCCACCCTTCCACCCCTACCCTTGCCACCCCACCCTTGCCATCCCTACCCTTGCCACCCCCACCCTTGCCACCCCGACCCTTGCCACCCCTACCCTTGCCACCCCCACCCTTGCCACCCCCACCCTTGCCACCCCTACCCTTGCCACCCCCACCCTTGCCACCCCCACCCTTGCCACCCCCACCTTCCACCCTTGCCACCCCTACCCTTGCCACCCCCACCCTTGCCATCCCTACCCTTGCCACCCCCACCCTTGCCACCCCGACCCTTGCCACCCCGACCCTTGCCACCCCTACCCTTGCCACCCCCACCCTTGCCACCCCCACCCTTGCCACCCCTACCCTTGCCACCCCCACCCTTGCCACCCCACCCTTGCCACCCCCACCCTTGCCACCCCTACCCTTGCCACCCCCACCCTTGCCATCCCTACCCTTGCCACCCCCACCCTTGCCACCCCTACCCTTGCCACCCCCACCCTTGCCACCCCCACCCTGCCCACCCCCACCCTTGCCACCCCACCCTTGCCACCCCCACCCTTGCCACCCCCACCCTTGCCACCCCTACCCTTGCCACCCCCACCCTTGTCACCCCCACCCTTGCCATCCCTACCCTTGCCACCCCCACCCTTCCACCCCTACCCTTGCCACCCCCACCCTTGCCACCCCTACCCTTGCCACCCCCACCCTTGCCACCCCCACCCTTGCCACCTCTACCCTTGCCACCCCCACCCTTGCCACCCGCACCCTTGCCACCCCTACCCTTGCCTCCCCCACCCTTGCCACCCCTACCCTTGCCACCCCCACCCTTGCCACCCCCACCCTTGCCACCCCCACCCTTCCACCCCCATCCTGCCCACCCCCACCCTTGCTACCCCTACCCTTGCCACCCCTACCCTTGCTACCCCTACACCTGTAACCCCACCCTTCCACCCCCATCCTGCCCACCCCCACCCTTGTAACCCCCACCCTTCCACCCCCATCCTGCCCACCCCCACCCTTGCCACCCCCACCCTCCCCACCCCCACCCTTTCCACCCCCATCCTGCCCACCCCCACACTTGCCACCCCACCTTTCCACCCCCATCCTGCCCACCCCCACCCTTGCCACCCCCACCCTTGCCCACCCCCACCCTTGCTACCCCCACCCTTGCCACCCCTACCCTTCCCACCGCTACCCTTGCCACCCCTACCCTTGCTACCTCCACACCTTGCCACCCCCACCCTTCCACCCCCACCCTTGCCACCCCCACCCTGCCCACCCCTACCCTTGCCATCCCCACCCTTGCCACCCCCACCCTTGCCACCCTACCCTTGCCACCCGCACCCTTACCACCCCCACCCTTGCCATCCCCACCCTTGCCACCCCCACCCTTGCCACCCCCATCCTTGCCACCCCCACCCTTGCCACCCCTACCCTTGCCACCCTCACCCTTGCCACCCCTACCCTTGCCATCCCCACCCTTGCCATCCCCACCCTTGCCATCTCCACTCTTGCCATCCCCACCCTTGCCATCCCCACCCTTGCCAACTCCACCCTGCCTACCCCACCCTGCCCACCCCCACCCTGCCACCCCCACCCTGCCTACCCCCACCCTTGCCACTCGCATCCTGCCTACCCCCACCCTGCCCACCCCCACCCTTGCCACCCCCACCCTGCCTACCCCCACCCTGCCCACCCCCACCCTGCCCACCCCCACCCTGCCCACCCGTTGCCTATGTGACTGTTACCACTGCCACCCCCTGGTACAGTAACACACCTACAATGACAGCAGCACCAACACCACTGCCACTATCAACACCACCAGCATTACCACCAACACCGTCATCACCACCACTACTACCACCACCACCACCACCGTCATCACCACCACTACTACCACCACCACCAACACCGTCATCACCACCACTACTACCACCACCACCACCACCATACGACTACCACCACTCTCATCTATTCAACATGACACTCTATTGCATTTAGCCTCATCTTTATTTCAGCTTTTTATCTCACTTGTTTCTCACACTGCTCGGACACACACACACACACACACACACACACACACACACACACACACAGTCTTGTATCTCAGATCTTCCTCCACACTGACCACCTTCACGCCTCATGCTCCCGCCTCCCTTGTGTCTCGCGGGGCACCTCGCAGCCTCTTTCTAGTCCACTGTTACTTGTCCTCCTGACAGTGGACCAACTCGCCTCCCAGTAAGACAGTGGACCGGCTTCCCTCCCAGTAACACAGTGATCAGCTCGCCTCCTATTAAGATAGTGGATCAGCTCGCCTCCTAGTAAGATAGTGGACCAGCTCGCCTCCTAGTAAGACAGTGATCAGCTCGCCTCCTAGTAAGATAGTGGACCGGCTCGCCTCCGAGTAAGATAGGGGACCAGCTTGCCTTCCAGTAAGACAGTGGACCGGCTCGCCTCCTAGTAAGATATTGGACTAGCTCGCCTCCGAGTAAGATAGTGGACCAGCTTGCCTCCCAGTAACACAGTGGGCCGGATCGCCTCCTAGTAAAATAGTGGACCAGCTTGCCTCCCAGTAAGACAGTGGACCGGCTCGCCTGCTGGTAAGATAGTGGACCAGCTTGCCTCCCAGTAAGACAGTGGACCGGCTCGCCTGCTGGTAAGATAGTGGACCAGCTTGCCTCCCAGTAAGACAGTGGACCAGCTCGCCTCCTAGTAATATAGTGAACCAGCTTGCCTCCCAGTAAGACAGTGGACCAGCTCGCCTGCTGGTAAGATAGTGGACCAGCTTGCCTCCCAGTAAGACAGTAGACCGGCTCGCCTCCTAGTAAGATAGTGGACCAGCTTGCCTCCCAGTAAGACAGTGGACCAACTCGCCTCCTAGTAAGACAGTTGACCAGCTTGCCTCCCAGTAAGACAGTGGACCGGCTCGCCTCCTAGTAAGATAGTGGACCAGCTTGCCTCCCAGTAAGACATCAGACTGGACCGCCTCCTAGTAAGATAGTGGACCAGCTTGCCTCCCAGTAAGACAGTGGACCGGCTCGCCTCCTAGTAAGATAGTGGACCAGCTTGCCTCCCAGTAAGACAGTGGACCGGCTCGCCTCCTAGTAAGATAGTGGACCAGCTTGCCTCCCAGTAAGACAGTGGACCGGCTCGCCTCCTAGTAAGATAGTGGACCGGCTCCTACTAACACACACACACACACACACACACACACACACACACGCTTAACCGAGGCTTGAGATGTCTCCATTATTTTCACATTTCAGCGTCGGGGTTGCATCTACAAGTCAACACAGCTAAAAGGCAAATTCTTTTCTCTCAGCCAAAGACGCGAGTGTTTTTTGTAAATGATGGTCCCAGTGGCACTAAAGTCCATTTCGACTCTTCTCTGGATTTTACCAGAGTAAGTGTCATTACGTGCTGCCAGCTGCCTCATGTGTACGTGCCACCACCTGCCTCATATGTGTACGTGCCACCACCTGTCTCATATGTGCACGTGCCGCCACCTGCCTCATATGTGTACGTGCCGCCACCTGCCTCATATGTGTACGTGCCACCACCTGCCTAACATACACACATCCCGCCACCTGCCTCATATGTGTACGTGCCGCCACCTGCCTCATATGTGTACGTGCCACCACCTGCCTAACATACACACATCCCGCCACCTGCCTCATATGTGTACGTGCCGCCACCTGCCTCATATGTGTACGTGCCGCCACCTGCCTCATATGTGTACGTGCCACCACCTGCCTCATATGTGTACATGCCACCACCTGCCTCATATGTGTACGTGCCACCACCTGCCTAACATACACGCATCCCACCACCTGCCTAACATACACACATCCCACCACTTGCCTAACATACACACATCCCGCCACCTGCCTAACATACACACATCCCACCACTTGCCTAACATACACACATCCCGCCACCTGCCTAACATACACACATCCCGCCACCTGCCTAACACACACACATCCCACCACCTGCCTAACATACACACATACCACCACCTGCCTAACATACACACATACCACCACCTGCCTAACATACACACATCCCGCCACCTGCCTAACATACACACGTCCCACCACCTGCCTAACATACACACATCCCACCACCTGCCTAACATACACACATCCCACCACCTGCCTAACATACACACATCCCGCCACCTGCCTAACATACACACATCCCGCCACCTGCCTAACATACACACATCCCGCCACCTGCCTAACATACACACATACCACCACCTGCCTAACATACACACATCCCGCCACCTGCCTAACATACACACATCCCGCCACCTGCCTAACATACACACATCCCACCACCTGCCTAACATACACACGTCCCACCACCTGCCTAACATACACACATCCCACCACCTGCCTAACACACACACATCCCACCACTTGCCTAACACACACACATCCCACCACCTGCCTAACACACACACATCCCGCCACCTGCCTAACATACACACATCCCACCACCTGCCTAACACACACACATCCCACCACCTGCCTAACACACACACATCCCACCACCTGCCTAACATACACACATCCCGCCACCTGCCTAACATACACACATCCCACCACCTGCCTAACACACACACATCCCGCCACCTGCCTAACATACACACATCCCACCACCTGCCTAACATACACACATCCCACCACTTGCCTAACACACACACATCCCGCCACCTGCCTAACATACACACATCCCACCACCTGCCTAACACACACACATCCCACCACCTGCCTAACACACACACATCCCACCACCTGCCTAACATACACACATCCCACCACCTGCCTAACACACACACATCCCACCACCTGCCTAACATACACACATCCCACCACCTGCCTAACATACACACATCCCACCACCTGCCTAACACACACACATCCCACCACTTGCCTAACACACACACATCCCACCACCTGCCTAACACACACACATCCCACCACTTGCCTAACACACACACATCCCACCACCTGCCTAACACACACACATCCCACCACCTGCCTAACACACACACATCCCACCACCTGCCTAACACACACACATCCCACCACCTGCCTAACACACACACATCCCACCACCTGCCTAACACACACACATCCCACCACCTGCCTAACACACACACATCCCACCACCTGCCTAACACACACACATCCCACCACCTGCCTAACACACACACATCCCACCACCTGCCTAACACACACACATCCCACCACCTGCCTAACACACACACATCCCACCACCTGCCTAACATACACACATCCCACCACCTGCCTAACACACACACATCCCACCACCTGCCTAACACACACACATCCCACCACTTGCCTAACACACACACATCCCACCACCTGCCTAACACACACACACATCCCACCACCTGCCTAACACACACACATCCCACCACCTGCCTAACACACACACATCCCACCCCAACCTGCCTAACACACACACATCCCACCACCTGCCTAACACACACACATCCCACCACCTGCCTAACACACACACATCCCACCCCAACCTGCCTAACACACACACATCCCTCCACCTGGCAAACATACACACATCCCACCACCTGCCTAACATACACACATCCCACCACCTGCCTAACACACACACATCCCACCCCAACCTGCCTAACACACACACATCCCTCCACCTGCTAAACATACACACATCCCACCACCTGCCTAACACACACACACATCCCACCACCTGCCTAACACACACACAGACCACCCCAACCTCCCTAACATACACACATCCCACCACCTGCCTAACATACACACATCCCACCACCTGCCTAACACACACACATCCCACCCCAGCCTGCCTAACACACACACAGACCACCCCAACCTCCCTAACATACACACATCCCACCACCTGCCTAGCATACACACATCCCTCCACCTACCTAACATACACACATCCCACCCCAACCTGCCTAACACACACACATCCCACCACCTGCCTAACACACACACATCCCACCACCTGCCTAACATACACACATCCCACCACCTGCCTAACACACACACATCCCACCCCAACCTGCCTAACACACACACATCCCGCCCCAACCTGCCTAACACACACACATCCCACCACCTGCCTAACACACACACATCCCACCACCTGCCTAACACACACACATCCCGCCCCAACCTGCCTAACACACACACATCCCGCCACCTGCCTAACATACACACATCCCACCACCTGCCTAACATACACACATCCCACCACCTGCCTAACACACACACATCCCACCCCAACCTGCCTAACACACACACATCCCACCACCTGCCTAACACACACACATCCCACCACCTGCCTAACACACACACATCCCGCCACCTGCCTAACACACACACATCCCACCACCTGCCTAACACACACACATCCCACCACCTGCCTAACACACACACATCCCACCACCTGCCTAACACACACACACACATCCCTCCACCTGCCTAACATACACACATCCCACCACCTGCCTAACACACACACACATCCCACCACCTGCCTAACACACACACATCCCACCACCTGCCTAACACACACACATCCCAACACCTGCCTAACACACACACACATCCCACCACCTGCCTAACACACACACATCCCACCACCTGCCTAACATACACACATCCCGCCCCAACCTGCCTAACATACACACATCCCGCCCCAACCTGCCTAACATACACACATCCCGCCCCAACCTGCCTAACATACACACATCCCGCCCCAACCTGCCTAACACACACACATCCCTCCACCTGCCTAACATACACACATCCCGCCCCAACCTGCCTAACACACACACATCCCGCCCCAACCTGCCTAACATACACACATCCCGCCCCAACCTGCCTAACACACACACATCCCGCCCCAACCTGCCTAACATACACACATCCCGCCCCAACCTGCCTAACATACACACATCCCGCCCCAACCTGCCTAACACACACACATCCCGCCCCAACCTGCCTCTACTGTTAACATGACAAATTATGGCCTTGTCAACATCAGCTCAGAAGAAAAGTTTAATTCCTCTTCTATATATTTACCCGATTTGTTTACCTCTTGATCTCGCCTTTATATTTAAGTCACGTTTTATGTTAATATCATGACCTCCTAAACAACACAGCGACTTAATAATGTATCGTTTATGTGTCAATATTTCTCGTCCTATTTGAGTGATGTAAGGCTTTGAAGACGATGGTTTAAGCTATCGCACTTTATGAACGATACTTTATGGTGTAATATTTAAAAGAGGTGAAAATCTTCCGTACTGTTCGTGTAACTGAAGATATGACGTCACTATAGTGGGAGTTTTAAAGAATGGGTAATTTTTTTTTACTTCTTACCCTCTCTCCTCTTCCTCTGTCCCTCCCACTCCATCTCCAAGTACTTCCCCCCTCCCCCCCCACTCCCCCTCTCCTCCCACACCATCTTCACATACTAATTCCCTCTCCTCTCCTCTCACTCCCCTCCCCCTCTTCCATCTCCGCTCTCCTCCCACGCCATCTCCAGGTGCTACGTGAAGGCTGTGTTCCGAGGGTAAGTGTTCCTTAAGCGTTGTCTCAGTTGGTGTTCCGTGTGTTTGTCTCTTGGCTCGGGCGGGCGGGCGTGATCTTTGCCACTTTTTGAGCGACGAAGATTAAATTTGCACATAACAGAAGCAATTTATTTATTTTTTTTTATTTTCAGTTTTTCCTTCATTTTGTTCGTGGCAACGGACGGTGTTTATTGGTCAACTACTGACTCGGCTAGTGGGACAGTTACTGACTCAGGTAGTGGTATAGCTACTGACTCAGGTAGTGGTATAGCTACTGACTCGGCTAGTGGGACAGTTACTGACTCAGGTAGTGGTATAGCTACTGACTCAGGTAGTGGTATAGCTACTGACTCAGGTAGTGGTATAGCTACTGACTCAGGTAGTGGTATAGCTACTGACTCGGGTTGTGGTATAGCTACTGACCCAGGTAGTGGTATAGCTACTGACTCGGGTAGTGGCACAGTTACTGACTCGGGTAGTGGCACAACTACTGACTCAGGTAGTGGTATAGCTACTGACTCAGGTAGTGGTATAGCTACTGACCCAGGTAGTAGTATAGCTAATGACTCGGGTAGTGGTACAGCTACTGACTCAGGTAGTGGTATAGCTACTGACTCAGGTGGTGGTACAGTTTCTGACTCGGGAAGTGGGACAGTTATTGACTCAGGTAGTGGTATAGCTACTGACTCGGGTAGTGGCACAACTACTGACTCAAGTAGTGGTATAGCTACTGACTCGGGTAGTGGCACAACTACTGACTCAGGTAGTGGTATAGCTACTGACTCGGGTAGTGGTATAGCTACTGACTCAGGTAGTGGTATAGCTACTGACTCGGGTAGTGGTATAGCTACTGACTCAGGTAGTGGTATAGCTACTGACTCGGGTGGTGGTACAGTTACTGACTCGGGTAGTGGCACAACTACTGACTCAAGTAGTGGTATAGCTACTGACTCGGGTAGTGGCACAACTACTGACTGAGGTAGTGGCACAACTACTGACTCAGGTAGTGGTATAGCTACTGACTCGGGTAGTGGTATAGCTACTGACTGAGGTAGTGGTATAGCTACTGGCTCAGGTAGTGGTATAGCTACTGACTCGGGTAGTGGTATAGCTACTGACTCAGGTAGTGGTATAGCTACTGACTCGGGTAGTGGTATAGCTACTGACTCAGGTAGTGGTATAGCTACTGACTCGGGTAGTGGTATAGCTACTGACTGAGGTAGTGGTACAACTACTGACTCAGGTAGTGGTATAGCTACTGGCTCAGGTAGTGGTATAGCTACTGACTCGGGTAGTGGTATAGCTACTGACTCGGGTAGTGGTATAGCTACTGACTCAGGTAGTGGGACAGCTACTGACTCAGGTAGTGGTATAGCTACTGACTCGGGTAGTGGTATAGCTACTGACTCGGGTAGTGGTATAGCTACTGACTCGGGAAGTGGTATAGCTACTGACTCGGGTAGTGGTATAGCTACTGACTCGGGTAGTGGTATAGCTACTGACTCAGGTAGTGGGACAGCTACTGACTCAGGTAGTGGTATAGCTACTGACTCGGGTAGTGGTATAGCTACTGACTCGGGTAGTGGTATAGCTACTGACTCAGGTAGTGGTATAGCTACTGACTCGGGTAGTGGTATAGCTACTGACTCAGGTAGTGGTATAGCTACTGACTCAGGTAGTGGTATAGCTACTGACTCGGGTAGTGGTATAGCTACTGACTGAGGTAGTGGTACAGCTACTGACTCCCCAACTCACTGACTCCTAACACAGACAAGAATTGTATCATATGCCAAACAAGTTCACCATGAGCGCTTTAGTGTTCAGTAGAGTGTTAGTGCCAGGTCAGTGTGTGGAGCTGAGGGTCACACACACACACACACACACACACACACACACACACACACCCCTGACACGACCAAAGGAGGAGAAAAACACACACCCCCCCGCAGTAGCCAACTCTCCTTCAGGCAGCTCCTCAGAGAACACAGACAAACAAGACAATCTGTATACCTGCAGCGACTTGTTTGTTACCTCGTGATGCTTAATAAAAAATTGAGGAACCTTACAGGACGTCAACACAATGAGGTGAGCGTCAGGAAAGAAGCTGAGCTGTACAGGACCACGAAGACGAACTTGGGATAAAAACTCAGCGCTGGGAACCTGAGGTGCAGAGTTGAGTAATATGGTGGTGGGAAAGACAAGCTAAGTTTTGGGTCATCTGTGGATTAGTCTCCCCCCCCCCCCCCGCCCACCGCTTATTTCGTTGATAACCTAACCTAACCTAACCTAACCTAACCTAAACTAACCTATCCTATCCTATCCTAACCTAACCAAACCTCCCAATTGCCAAGATATAACAGTTGTGAATATTGCAGAGAATATCATACCAACAACAGGACTCGACCAACCCAGAGTAAAGTTTGATACTAACACACAAGGCTTGAATTATACGCTATATAACGAGGGATTTTGGACTCTATAATTAGTTATTGATTACCGTTCGTGGTCTTAATTGTTCACTAAGACATATATTAAGTGCCCACAGGGATACTTTTGAACATTGTGTTATATTGGTATACAGAGTGACCAGTAACTAGGTGCAGGCATATTGGTTTATTTACATGCCTTGTACACCTAGTCAGTACCACAACACACACACACACACACACACACACACCGACATACACTGTAGACACAACTGAGGCTAATACACACATTCGGTGACCAGAGTTTCAACATTTTTCCGGCAGTGTGTGTGTGTGTGTGTGTGTGTGTGTGTGTGTGTGTGTGTGAGGACCCACGTCACGTTGAACACCCCTCTGCCAAACATTCCTTGAACGCCTCACGCTTATGTATATCAAATGTCTGTTGAGTGAGGCGTGTCAACAAGAACGGCTGTGAATGTTCCTAGGCTGATTTAAATACATTCTACCGTAAGATCGTTTGAAGGTTGTGAAAGTGACCTCTGTTAACACCAAGGTAACATTGGGAAGGTAATTATAATATATATTTATGAGGTATTTACTTGTTGTGTAAGCTAATGGATGGATAATGTCCTCTTTATGTTGGTATATCCCTGTGTCTTCGGTTAACCATGGTTACTGTACGGCTACTTAACATACACACAGTACCACCACCACAACACAACACACACAAAACAACACACACACACACACACACACACACACACACACATCAATACACTGACTTAAACATCACGTTTCCTTCTGACAAAAAATTAATAACATTACAGAACTCTCCCTCTGGTCTGGTCCCTATTACTTTAACACTATAGATGATAATAGTCATATATTAACCATTAAAGTCAACCCATCAACACTTAATCAATCAACAGGTGTTAAAAGGATCATTAATTTTCACCTGGTCGCAGATGGTCGTCGCATCGTTAGTAATGAAAAATGAATTATCACCCCCCAAAAAATATTCTTTCTATCGAGTGAGTTAGTGAAGCGATCTCAGTAACATTCTGTAAGGCATCACGGAGAGGCTTTAATATCCAACCGATTAAACAGCTTTAGGATATGATATAATACGAACAAGATTTACAAGGATTTCCCTGAATAAAATAATCCTTGCGTCTCGTCTCGCTTCCTTTCGTCTTAGTTTAAACCCAGAGGCGACAGGGACACACTTCACCCATGCAGTCGGGTTTTAAGCCCCCCCCCCCCCCCTCCCAAAAAAAATTCCTCCATCCCAATTTTCACATTAGATTACGACCTTCAATTGAGACATTTTTTCCTAGAGGAATTACGGCAATCCTCGTCAATTACGTTACCTGGAAAACCATTTGGTATTTTTCCCTGGTGGTGGCGATCGACCAGAGGTGAGGCTCACGGTCAGGGAAAATGGGTAAACAGATCTTAGTTTTAGTTTTTGTGAATTGAGGGTTAAGTTTAAGTGTAGGAGAGGTTTATAGTGTATGAAAACTTGTTCTCTGGTCTGTCTGTCTGTCTGTAGGTGAAATGAAATCTAGTCCTAACAGATCTCAACTTAACCTAAACAAACATCATCTAACCAAATTAAATTTAACCTAATTTAGCCTAACTTAACCTAACCTAAGCACCTGAAATGGGCACTAATAGGAGTGAGACCCATTAGCACTAGGGAACCTAAGGATAGGACCCATTAGGACTGAAGGCAATTAGGACCGGGGGGCCCATTAGGACTAGGGGTTCAATAGACCCAATCAACTTGTTGCTATTGCAAAGCTGTGGTGTCCCTTAGTCGACCCAGCTGTTGAATGGGTACCTAATTTTACAGTTGAGGAATTGACATCAACCGAGTACCGTGCCGGTCTCACTACCTGCTTGTGTACCGAGGACCTACACCTGTTCCACACCTGTACCCTACCTGCTTGTGTACCGAGGACCTACACCTGTTCCACACCTGTACCCTACCTGCTTGTGTACCGAGGACCTACACCTGTTCCACACCTGTACCTTACCTGCTTGTGTACCGAGGACCTACACCTGTACCCACACTGTCCCTAACGAGTCCTCGGAGCTATGCCACCCACTTCCACATTTCACTATTTGGATTGAGCCAATTAGGAATGTGGCCAATTAGGAATGTTGCCAAATGGGAATGCGGCCAATTGGGAATGAGGTTAATTAGGACCAGGTGCCTATAAAGATTTGGGAGGGGGGCCATTTAACCAGTTGCTGGCCATTAACTTTTCCCTCCATAGTTTTTGAGATAATCACTGTCACTGTCACTATCACTGTCACTCACTGTCACTGGCACTGTCACTATCAATGTTACTCACTGTCACTAACACTGTCACTGGCACTAGCACTGTCACTGTCACTAGCACTGTCACTCACTGTCACTGGCACTGTCACCGGCACTAGCACTGTCACTAGTACTGTCACTGACACTCACTGTCACTATCACTGTCACTGGCACTGTCACTATCACTGTCACTGTCACTATCACTGTCACTCACTGTCACTGGCACTGTCATTGTCACTATCAATGTCACTCACTGTCATTGTCACTGTAATTCACAATCACTGTCAATCTCAGGTTAATCGAGATCAAAACAACAGACAGTGCTGAGAGACACGCCAGATGGTGCTGAGAGACACGCCAGATGGTGCTGAGAGACACGCCAGATGGTGCTGAGAGACACGACAGATGGTGCTGAGAGACACGCCAGATGGTGCTGAGAGACACGACAGATGGTGCTGAGAGACACGACAGATGGTGCTGAGAGACACGACAGATGGTGCTGAGAGACACGACAGATGGTGCTGAGAGACACGACAGATGGTGCTGAGAGACACGACAGATGGGACTGAGAGATACACGCCAGATAATACTAAGAGACACAAGCCAGATAGTGCTGAGACACACGCCAGATGGGACTGACAATCACGCCAGACGGTCAGGACTGAGAGATACGCCCCTCTCATCATCAACTTTAACCCACCAAAATCAGATCAAGACCTTTATTTAAGATATTTTTCACCAGGTATTGAGGCAATTTTCCCTAAGTACCGTCTTGTGGGCGCCGAGGCTTACCTGATTTTTCCCAAGACTTAGCGAGACTTGAAGACACTTGAGCTGATCTGGGGTGGCCATATTACCTGCCTAATTTAACCCATTTTTAACATGATTTTAACCCAATTTCTTATTATAAATTTAACACATTTTAATATAATTTTAACTAATTGTTTATATAATCTTTACCTAATTTTAATATATTCTTAGAGAGT
The DNA here is from genome assembly GCA_958450375.1 of Homarus gammarus. Classification (NCBI taxonomy): domain Eukaryota; kingdom Metazoa; phylum Arthropoda; class Malacostraca; order Decapoda; family Nephropidae; genus Homarus; species Homarus gammarus. The sequence goes on from CAUDMG010002135.1 coordinate 596,678, forward strand.
TTTTTTTTTTTTAGATAAGGATAAATTTTAATTAATATAACAAGGTGCGTTTGTAATCACCTGTTGTTTTGGTCAATAGTTGAGCTAATTAAGATGCTCGTTTGGTTGGTTCAAAACAATGGTCGCGTTAGAGGCTGTGTTTTGTTCTTGGGAGGCGTGTCTAGTGAGGGAATGAACACGACAATAACAGGGACACACACACACACACACACACACACACACACACACACACACTGGCGAGTCGGATATAAAAGGAGAATTACCAGACAGAGAGAGAGAGAGAGAAGAGAGAGAGAGAGTGAAAGAGAGAGTGAGAAAAAGTGAGCAAGAAATGTAATTATCTTTTATCCCCTCAAGTACGATGAATTCACAATCTAATTACTGCAGCAAAGTACTCAGGGGTAGAGGGGTTGATTCAATGTACTCAGGGGGTAATATTGTACTCAGGGTATTCAAGGGGGTTAAATCATCGTACTCATGGCGTTTAGTCATCGTATTCTTCAGGTTTAGTCATCGTACTCAAGGAATGTCATCGTACTCTTGAGGTTTAGTCATCGTACTCAAGAAATGTCAACGTACTCTTGGGGTTTAGTTATCATACTCAGAGGGTGACATCGTACCCAAGCGTTTAATTCATTGTATTCAAATGGTTGTCACCGTACTGAAGAAGTTACATCATACTCAAAAGGTTGTCATCGTACTCAAGGGATTAAATCATCGTACTCAATGTCTTAAAGAGATTGTATCAGATATCAGGGATTCGGAGTTAGCACTACACTGTTTCTAGAATGTGTGTGTGTGTGTGTGTGTGTGTGACAGGGTGGACCAACATCCTGCAATGGTACAATTGCTTAAATTGGCTGAACCACCATAAACTGGTTGGCTCTCTCTCTCTCTCTCTCTCTCTCTCTCTCTCTCTCTCTCTCTCTCTCTCTGGTAATTCTCCTTTTATATCCGACTCGCCAGTGTGTGTGTGTGTGTGTGTGTGTGTGTGTGTGTGTGTGTGTTTATGAGCCTTTTACAATCTCATACAAGGACGACCTCTCTCACACACACATATTGCAATTTGCAGCAACAATAGAATTAAATTATTTCCTTGCAATATCAGTCTATTCAAGCTTATATAATCACAGTATCTCTCAGCTTATCAGTATGTCTCTCAGCTTATGTTTATGTATGTCTCTCAGTTTATCTATATGTCTCCTCCTCCACCACCACCATTACCACAACACTCCTCCTGTTCCTCCTCCTCCTCCTCCTCCTCCTCCTCCTCGTGTTTCTCTTCCTCCTCCTCCTCCTCCTCCTACTGTTCCTCCTCCTCCTCCTCCTCCTCCTCGTGTTTCTCCTCCTCCTCCTCCTCCTCCTCCTCCTCCTCACGTCCCTCTTGCCCCATAAAGTCTGTCTGTCCTCGAAGTCCGTGTACACACTCACCCACCTTGACACACTCACCCTCTGACACGCTTACCCCCGAGTACAATGAATTAAAACAGTAAGACATTTTAGTCCCTTGAGTACGATGAATAAGCGCAGTGAATAAGGAGGAGGAGGAGGAGGAGGAGGTAGTGGTGTGTGTGTGTGTGTGAAGGGGGCAAGGTGTTGTGCTCTGTTGTACGAAGGATTGTTTCAAGAGTTCAAAAGAGGCACTAGTCTCTCTCTCTCTCTCTCTCTCTCTCTCTCTCTCTCTCTCTCTCAAAGACCTTCTTTGTTGAAGCGCAGTAACATTATAAAAACAACAACAATAATATCTCTATCAAGCACATAAAACACACATGATACATACAAACACACACACACACACACACACACACACACACACACACTCACTCGCAGTAAAAGTAAGAGGAAGACCAACGAATGCTTTTAGGCCAAATTCTGGTGAAAACGGAAAGACTATAGTGAATAACTGGACAAAGAGAGAGAGAGAGAGAGAGAGTAAGCAGGAAATTGCAGATAAAAAAAAAAAAAAATATATATATATATATATATATATATATATATATATATATATATATATATATATATATATATATATATATATATATATATAATTGATAAGAATAAGAGCAAAAATAATATAATAAGAAAGTAAAAGTTGTTGAGTATTAATAAAGACAATAAAGTGAGTAAAATATTCTACCTCACAGAAGGAAAAACTTACCCCCAGACTTGGACCCCTGTACCTTGGTAATACTGTCCTCAAACGTGAAAACACTAAATTCTTCGGAGTTATTGTTGATGAGAAACTTATCTGGAGAAACCACATTCAAGCCATTCACAGTCAAGTCAATAAACAGTGCGGTATCATGTATCACACTCGACAGTCACTCACTCTCACAGCAATGAAAGAAATCTATCATGATCTTGTTTACCAACACCTGACACACTGTCACACACTATAGGGGGGGGGGGGCCTCTGGCTCTTCAAAAACACAATCTCTGGTTACTTCACAAAAGAGAGTTGTACGGACAATGAACTACTTAAAAAAAACAGATCACACAAACGAAAAATTTGCTATATTGAAAATTTTAAAATTCGAAGATATTAACACCTACTGCTGTGCCCTCTTTGTTTACAAATCTATCAATCACTTGCTTGACAATAATCATTTCCAGTTCCGGAATAATCAGAGCTACTTAGGCACCAGACTACTAAGACCACCCCCCATGCACTCCTCTCAGTCCCAGACCTCCATAAAATATCATGGTGTGAAGGTGTGGAACATCTTACCCCCACCCATCGGAGCAAAGACTACGCTCCCTTCCTTTAAATCATCTCTTAAAATATATCTATTGCTTAAGTATTAATATTTCTTGTAACACTTACTATATTTACAGTACCTGCTTTTATTGTACCATCAAAACCGTTTTATCGGAAATTATCATGTAAATAGATAAGTAATTACCATTGCAATAAACATAATTGCCAACTAGACATAATCCTGACAGCTCTGTCCTCTTGTTCAACCTTATTACTGTACAACCCAGGTTGTACTGCTCCCCCATTATACTTATGTTTTTAAATTCCACTGTAATTTATGTATATAAAAAATAAACAAACTAAAAAAAATAAAAAATAATTTCATAAATATTGAAGTGATAACCGTGGTAACATTATGAGATGTTCTTATTACCACCATGCTATTGTACTATTCCAGATGATACTAAATGTTACATAATACTTCCTTGAGATAAATGTATAGTATATATCAGGTGCCTCAAAGAGAGCTCAGGTTCTCAACTGGCTCAGCCATGTTAATATTGTTATTATTATCCACTCTGTATCTGTGTTCTGGCTAAATAAACTGTTTCAATTCAATTCAAAATAAAATAGAAGAATTATTTCATATATGTAAAGAAAATATGGAGAGCTAATTTATACCTTACTTTTACCTGTACAATTAAAAGAAATTTTACCTATACCAATAACGTTAATTAATCTATACCTGACTCTTACCTGTGCAATTAAGAGAAAGTTTACCTATACTAACAAATAAATTATAACAATGTAATATGTTTTTAAAGCAATATAAAATAAAAACAATAACCTGATTTTTATAAGTTATTGAAGGGAAGAAATCGTTTATCGAGAAAGGAAAAATAAAAAGAAAGTTTATTTACACCAGACACTCATACATGGATGCTGCAACATCTTCAAAGCCATAAGTATAAAGTGGATGAGGTGATTCCAAACACTGTAACAACGAGAAAAACAGCCAGGATATTGGCGAGTCCACACACACACACACTCTCTCTCTCTCTCTCTCTCTCTCTGTCTGAGCATGTAACTCATATTAAAACTAATTAGAAATATGCAAATAAAATCGTTTGTTTATATTTTATTGTATTAATTGGTATGAGAGACAGACAGATAAACAGAGACAGACAGAAGCTACATAGATGGACAGACAGACAGAGATAGACTGAGGGAAAGATAGACATAGACAGATAGACGGGAAAGGATGGTGAGATAGATGAGAAAGAGTGAGAAAGAGGCAGAAACAGATAAAGAAGAGAGAGAAGAAACAGACAGAAAGAGTTAGGAGGAGATGAAAGAGAGAGAGAGAGAGAGAGAGAGAGAGAGAGAGAGAGAGAGAGAGAGAGAATTTTCACCTTCTCTACACCTACAATTCTATACCGTATTTGAGAAAGAGAGAAAAGGTGAGAGAAAAAGAAAGAGAGAGAATTTTCATTTCAGCTTCACCTTTAATTCTATACCTTATTTGAAAGAGAGAGTAACACACACACAACGAGAGAGAGAGAGAGAGAGAGAGAGAGAGAGAGAGAGAGAGAGAGAGAGAGATTTAAAGAGCACCAACACACGAACAGACATTACCTAATATACCTCCAAAGTCTTTGAACGGACCAAATTAATTAGTGGCCTTAAAATACCTGCACAGGTTGTCTTTCACCGCAGAAACTTTACCTTTGAATTTTACCAACAGTTTTTTCCTTAGTTACTCGTCAGTGATCATCGGTTTAGACGTTAATATGACCTGACCTGACCTGACCTGTGTTTAACTCTATTAATGTGACTTGCCCTGATCTATGATGTGATGTAACCTGACATGACCTGTTTTGAACTGTGTTACCTCTGTATTAATGTGACCTGACCTGGCCTATGATGTATAATGGCCTGACCTGACCTATGCTAACATGTCTAGTTACATAGAAGTAAAATTGACCCTAAGTGACCAGTAATGACCTCTATATTTATGCAAAATAATCGGGCGTGACCTGTGGTGGTGATGTGTGTGTGTGTGTGTGTGTGTGTGGTAGTAGGAGCCGGTGTCGAGGATGGTGCAGAAGCTTCTCACCAAATTTGCAGATTAGGTCGTGGTGATGGTCAGAGAGAGACGTGAGGGTCAGTGTGTTGAGCGCTTCTTGATATGTGGAGTAGGAAGGGGAGAGAATAATCTTGCATGCCCTCTTTTGCACTTTTTCTAGGTGTTTACGTTGTGTGGCATTTAGGGAGGAAGACCAGGTAGGGGAGGCATAGGTGAGCTTGGGAAGTATGAATGTTGAGTAAACACTGAGGAGCTTGGGTGCAGGAACTCCAAGGGACTTGAGTAGGCGGAGGAGGTGGAGACGGAAACTGGAGGATTTGACATCTTCACTGACGTGTGGTTTCCAATTTAGTTTGTTGTCTATGGTGACGCCGAGGAACTTAGTGAAATCTAAAACCTGGAGTGTGTTCGGATCTAAAGTAATGGAAGGGGGTGGGACAACATCGGAGGAGAGGTTGATGTGCATAACCATGGTCTTGGTATGGTTGATGGTAACGTGGTTGTTGGTGGCCCAGTTTTGGAGACTGTTCAATAAATCCTGAAGGGCGGTATAGTCGGGAGCAGAATTGTTGACGCTGATCCCAATGGTGGAATCGTCGACATATTTCCAACGAAAAGGGGTTCTCTTAGGGCGCCACAGGTGAGTGACTGAAAGGTGGAGACAGCCTCTCGGAAGCGTACAGCTTGCGTCGGTTACTGAGGAAGTCTGTAAGCCATGGTATAAGACTTCTTCGAAACCCGAGGTAGATAGCTTTGTTGATGATTAAAGTGTGTGTGTGTGTGTGAACAGGGAAGCAACTTGCACAAGTCTTCCCCTGCCCGTACACAGCCTCTTCACCATCAAAATCCAACTGTGTCTCCTCGTGGCAACACACGGTAACTGGGTGCCTCTTGGGCCCAGGTTAGACCAGCAGGGGATCTCGGATTAGCAGTGGTCGGCGCATAGGCCCACTGGCATGTGGACACGTTCTAAAGCCTACCAGCCATTGCGCCGCTGCCTTGCGGATTAATCTTGGTAGATATAAGGCTACGGGAATAATCCCCGAACGAAAAATCTGTAGTGGAGCCCCGTATCAGGTAGACATGCTTACAGAGCTCCAACAAGACCCCAACGGCGGTAGAGGCGGAAGAGGTGACCACCGTGGAAACCCAATGACTTCACCGGCGGACGAAGGATATGCCTGTTGAGCAGGCTACTGAGGCGAAACCCTACAAACTGGGCTATTGGCAGTCCATTCAACTCCCTCTCTCCCCAGTTGTTGCAACACTTGCACCACTGGATCAGGAAAAGGGAGAGCCAAGATGTGTGGTTGCAGCCTGCGCTTCTGCCTCACCACATAAATCAACTCCCGCGCAGCCATCATCCAGTTCATCATACCACTCATCATCATCAAAACCCCTATATCCCCAAAAGTCCTATGGCGATGGACGAGTGGCGACGGGGACAGGCAGATATGACTGCCGGGAGTCTCTAGTCACAACTCTGCACATGGGCGGTACAGATAAGATGATCGTTTCTGCATTGGGATCAAGGCAGCAGTGCAATCCGGTCCTGTCTGTGCGACCGAGCAACCCTTTCAAGGAGCCACTCTGCTCACCCACATGGGGAGGGAGCTAGAAAAGGTGTCCTAAACATTGCCTGCCGAAAAACCTAACCTGAGTGGGCAACCACATCCAGTAAGGTCATCCTTATGCGGTCGGAAACAGTCAAAATCAAAGACCAAAACAAAAACAAACCATAAAACCTCTTATGGTCGCTGCATGGAATGTCAGAACCCTTCTGGGTACTGGCACAAATGAGCGTCCTGAAAGAAGAACTGCCCTTGTGGCAAAGAGCTGGCTAGGTATAACATCGACATAGCAGCCATCAGTGAGTCCCGGCTCCCAGATGATGGCCAGCTCACAGAACGGGGGTCTGGCTATACCTTCTTCTGGAAGGGTAAGCCTGCTGTGGAGAGAAACTGCATTTATGGAGTTGGCTTTGCCATCCGCCAACTCATCCTACACAAGCCAACGGAAATGCCTATTGGGATCAACGAGCGCCTCATGATGCTTCGAGTCCCACTAAATCACTCACGTCATGCTTTTTTCATCAGTGCATACGCCCCAACACTGGATGCAGAGGATGACATCAAGGAGGCCTTTCACGCCTACCTTGACAGAGTGCTAACCTCTATCCCCAAAGAGGACAAGGTTGTGCTTCTTGGTGACATCAATGCCAGAATTGGCAGAGATGCTAACATCTGGAAGGGAACCATAGGGAGGAATAGACAAGGCAAGTGTAAACCTAACGGCCTATTCCTCCTCAGCATGTGTGCTGCACCCAACCTCACAATCACCACCACCTTGTTTAGGAAGGCCGACAATTCCAAGGGTTCGTGGCAATACCCATGACCCAAACACTGGCATCTCATTGACTACATCATTGTCAGAGAAAGAGATCGCCGAGATATCCTCATCACCCGTGCCATGCGTAGCTCAGACCACTGTGATAGTGTGACACTGATCATCGACCTGTCAGAGCCAAGCTCTCACTTCACGTCGCCCCAAAACGGCGAAGGCAGCAAGCCTCCAGAAGAGGTTTTAATACTAAGCGTCTGGAGGACCCAGCGGTAGCACATACTTTCAGAGAGCAGCTCGAACATGGGCTTATAAGCAACCCGACAGCAAGCAACGCAAATCCCAGTGCCCAATGGGTTACTCTCAACACTGCTATGACAAAAACCTGCAGAGACCCTCGGCCAGATCAAAAAATACACCAGGACTGGTTTGATGAAAATGACCTAGCGATCAAAGTACTCATCGATGATAAACGTGCTGCTTTTACCGACTGGCAGAAAAAATCCTCAGTCTCGGACCAAAGCTGATACCTTCCGCAAGAAGAAAGCGGCGGCCCAGCGGGAACTTCGCACTCTAAAGAATTACTGGCTTAAAAATAAAGCATGTGAAATACAAAACATGCAGAACAGCACAAGATGCGCGAATTTTCCAATTCCATTAAGACATTTTATGGGCCAACCAATCGTGGCACAGCCCCTCTCCATTCATCTGACGGTAACTTCATAATTAAAGACGATGAAAGCCTCCTTCAGCACTACATTAGAAAGAGTGCTCCTATTCATTGCTCAACCAAAACACCGATGTGGATGTCCTGACTACCTAGCAGGTCTCTCAGCATCCAGAGTTGACCCACCTCAGCTATCCTCCATCCCTGGATGAGGTAGTTACTGCCATCAAACAGATGAAAAATAACAAAGTCTCAGGGCCTGAGGTGTATAAAGCAGGAGAACCTCTGCTTACCAGCCGTCTCCACTCTCTCCTGGAGAATAAGTGGGAAAGGGAGGAAATCCCCCAAGCTCTTAAAGATGGTTCCATTGTCAATATTTATAAGAACAAGGGAGACCGGTCAGACTGTGGAAACTACCGTGGGATCTCGCTGCTCTCCGTCGCTGGCAAGATTATAGCTAGAGTCCTCCTAAACAGACTCCTTCCCGAGGCGGAATATTTCCTCCCAGAATCTCAATGTGGCTTTAGACCATCACGTGGCACCACTGACATGATCTTTGCTGCCCGCCAGATACAGGAAAAGTGCAGAGAACAGCGTCGTAACCTGTACATGGCTTTCATCGACCTAGCCAAGGCCTTCAACTCGGTCAACAGGGAAGCCCTCTGGTGGACCCTCAGCCGTTTTGGCTGCCCACCAAAATTCATCGCCATTGTGAGGTAACTCCATGATGGCATGAACGGTAGTGTCCTACACAACGGCACCCAGTCTGAGTTCTTCCCCATCCATACAGGGGTTAAACAAGGGTTTGTACTGGCACCAACTCTCTTTTCCACTTTCTTGGTTGTCTTCCTTACTAGTGCCAGTGCCAATTTAGCCGGCGGGGTAGACATCGAGTACCGGGTGAAGGCGGGGTCTTTTCAACATAAGACGACTCCAGACAAGAACAAAGGTGTCAGCAGCTTCCATTACTGAACTTCAGTATGCAGACGACTTCACCCTTGTTGCTCACACTGAACACGACGTACAAGAGATACTAAACACCTACGCAAATGCGTATGTGCACTTCGGCCTTGAGGTGAATGTACATAAGACTCACATTCTCTTTCAACCTGCCCCAGGTTCAGCCAAACCTCCACCATCCATTCAGCTTAACGGTGCTACCCTCTCTATGTTGCCCACTTTCGGTATCTCAGCTTCCACCAGTCCACCACCGCAGACATTGATGAAGAGATTCAGCACCCGATCAGATGTGCATCTCAAGCCTTTGGCAGACTCCGAAACCGTGTCTTCAGCTGTAGGGAGCTGAAATTAGCTACAAAGCTGCATGTATATCGAGCAGTGGTCCTCCCCACCCTGCTATATGGCAGTGAGACATGGGTCACATACAGGAAGCACCTCAAGGCACATGAAAACTTTCACCAACGAAGTCTATGTTCCATCCTCCGAGTTTGTTGGGAAGACAAGAGAACAAATGTCAGTATTCTTGCTGACACCAACCGTAGGAGTATCAAGGCTACCATTATCCATAAACAGATACGTTGGACTGGCCATGTTACCCGCATGGACGACAGTAGACTGCCAAAGCAGCTACTTTACAGTCACTTAACGAATAGTAAACGCAATGCTGGCGGGCAACTGAAAAGGTATAAGGATAGTTTTAAGACAAACCTGAAAAAGTGCCAAATCGACCCCCTCACCTGGGATGACATCCCTAATACTCGATTCCGAGTGACAGCAAAGTAGTAGTAAGTAGTAGTAGTACAGGGTGTGTGTGTGTGTGATGTCATAGACATTATGTAATTACAGAAGAACATAAGAAAATAAGGAGTCTGCATTAGGCCGGTTGGCCTGTGCATGGCAGCTCCTGTCGAGAGTTACTACCACTCTCTATCATCCATGAATCTATCTAGCCTCCTTTTGAAACTTTCCAGAGATCCCGCACTTACTACAAAGTTGCTACGCTTGTTCCACTCGTCCACCACCCTATTTGTGAACCAGTTTCTTCCTATCTCCCTCCTAAACCTAAACTTATCCAACTTGAATCCGTTGCTCCGAGTCCTATCCTGCTCGGATATTATAAGAACTTTATCTATATCCCCGTTATTGATTCCTTTCGCCCACTTAAATACTTCTATCATATCTCCCCGCACTCTTCGTCTTTCTAGGGAATGCAAGTTAAGTTTCTTTAACCTATCCTGATATGGAAGGTTTCTAAGTCCAGGAATCATTTTTGTCATTCTTCGCTGCACCGACTCTAGTGAATTTATATCCATTCTATAATAGGGGCACCAGAACTGAACCGCATAATCGAGGTGCGGCCTGACTAGCGCAAGATATAGTTGCAGTAAAACCTCTGCACTCTTGTTACTTACACTTCTAGATATAAAACCCAATACTCTGTTTGCCTTATTTCGAATATTAACGCACTGTTTTCTAGACCGTAGGTCCAGGCTTACAAGTACCCCTAGGTCTCTTTCACAAGTCGACTTCTCTAGGTTGATGTTGTTAAGGCTGTATACATTATAAGTATTTGTTCTTCCAATATTATGTAATTGGAATATTTATACCAAACTTGGCCTGACCTACCTGGCTTGACCTGAAGTGACCTAACATAATTAACCTGCCCGCTGCTAGCGACCTTGTCTAAAACTCCAACCAAAAGGCATTTAATTCTGAACAGATTTAACTTGACCTAACTAACCTAACTTAGCCTTTAAGGATTCTAAAAATACCTAATTTTTCTTAACCTAACCTAACCTAAGCTAACAAATACACTTTGTAATTTAAGAAAAAAAATAAAAAATTCTATATCGAATTTTTGTGAATATTTTTGGTCCAGTAATAAAGAAGGTACCGTAGGCCTCAGGATTTGGTTGGGATAATGTGGATATACCTTATTGAACACACACACACACACACACACACACACACACCATTCAACCACCGTAATTTTAACATCACTACCATTCATCTCATCAGTTATTCCTCAACATGACAAGTTATTCAGAAAAAAAAATAATGAAAAAAACACCAAATTGCCAATTACGTAAACTGGAACAAAAAGAGTCGGTGTTTTTCTTTGATACAGTTTAGGTGTTTTAAAATGTTACTGATAAATGGTGAGTTTGGCTTTTATACAGAGACCATGGCGGTGTTCGGGGTGTTTTAAAAAATACACTTTATACAACGACATTGGGCTACACCTTTACTGCAATACACAGTTTATACAGAAATATACACTTTTTACAACAATATACATACACATACATACTGCCATACTACCACACACACACACACACACAAATTTACATGATACAACCACATTCATACACACAATACAACTCCCCTTCCTCACACACACACACACACACACACACACACACACACACACACACGATACTTACAAAGTATATTGCTCTCCTATCATCCAATTACACACCACACCATGTTTTATTAAAATCGTTCTAAACTTTTATTACCGATATTTTCCCAGAATAATCCAATAGAGACGCTTATATATTAGGCCTTGTGTGTTACGTGTGTGTGTGTGTGTGTGTTGTAGTGTTACACGTGTTGTAGTGTGTTACGTGTGTGTGTGTGTGTGTTGTAGTGAGTTACGCGTGTTGTAGTGTGTGTTACGCGTGTTGTAATGCTACCTGTGTGTTGTAGTGTGTGTTACGCGTGTTGTAATGCTACCTGTGTGTTACGTGTGTGTGTTGTAGTGAGTTACGCGTGTTGTAGTGTGTTACGTGTGTTGTAATGCTACCAGTGTGTTGTAGTGTGTTACGCGTGTTGTAGTGAGTTACGCGTGTTGTAGAGTTACCTGTGCGTGTTGTAGTGTGTTACGCGTGTTGTAGTGTGTTACGTGTGTCTGTGTGTGTGTGTGTGTGTGTGTGTGCGCGCCAGACAGTGCTCATAAGGCCATATCACAGCTGGTCTCAAACACCCTCCCAGCTGTTATTGAAGACTTCACCCTCACCTCCCTCCATCACCCCACTAACATAACACCTGGTTCCTACACTCCCGTAATTTGCCAAATGAAATTAAGACACTTTTGTAAACACCACAGGTAGAAAGTCGACAATACAATACCATCATTTCCCCCAGTTGTATAGTTAGGTACCCATTTACAGCTGGGTCGACTTGGGGGTATCCTAGGCACGAGGCAGTGAGTATTTGTACAGGGAAGGGTAAACGCCGCTAGTACAAACACGATGTCTAGTCATGCAATAACAACATTGAACACTGATGAATACGGCTGGCTGAGGAGGCAGTCAAGAGAGATATGGGGGGATACGGATGTTGTTGTTGTTATTGTTGTTGTTGTTATTGTTGTTGTTTTGTTGTTGTTGTTATTGTTGTTGTTTTGTTGTTGTTGTTGTTGTTGTTGTTGTTGATGTTGTTGTTATGGATTACTAGTAACAAATGTTTACATAGTGATTCTGCTACTCCTCAATCTTCCTTCCTTCCTTCCTTCCTTCCTTCCTCCCTACCTCCCCCTCCCTCCCTCCCAGCATATCATATCAGGATGTGGCACAGGGGTGGAGGTGGCACTGTGATGGGTGGAATAAGTCACGGGAAGGCAGTGAAAGGGTCAGGACTAGTTGGGATTCCCAGTGTGAAATTCCTCTCGACACCTCAGTATTAAGAGGCCGTGATAAGCGCTTGAGGAGGAATGGGGGGGGGGGGGGGTCCGCATATTCAAATGGTTAATTCATCGTCCCCAAGGGGTTAAGTCATCGTACTCAGTTAATTAAGTAATCGTACTCAACGGGTTAGGTTATCGTACTCAGTGAATTTAGTCATCGTACTCAAGGGGTTAGTTTATCTTACTCAGTGAATTCAGTTATCGTACTCAAGGGGTTAGATTATAGTACTCGGGGGTTTAGGTCACCGTACTCAAGGGGCTAGGTTATCATAGGGGTTAATGCATCGTACTCAGTGAATTAAGTCACTGTATACAAAAGGTTAAGTCATCATATTCAATGGGTTAGGTTATCGTACTCGGGGGGGGTTAATTCATCGTACTCAAGTGATTTAGTCATCGTACTCAAGGGGTGGAGGACAGCTATATCTTCGGACAATTTAACCCTAATGCTTCCCTGAGGACTTGTTGTTGTTTTATTATTGTTCTTGTTGTTGTTGTTTTGTTTTCGTCTAGTCATTAATTCTATATTTATTTGTTGTATTATTTTATGTGTTGTAAGTTGATGTCGAATGGTAAATAAACCTGATTATTGAAGGAATATATTATTATTATTATTATTATTATTATTATTATTATTATTGTTGTTGTTGTTGTTGTTGTTGTTGTTGTTGTTGCTGTTGTTATTGTTATTATCATTAATACATAAAGTAAAAATAATATAGAGTTAACCAAGAGACACAGATGAAAGCTTCGCCTTGACAACAAAACTTGAGGAAGAGTTTGACAACCATCCGAGGGTAGTTTACAACATCGTCCATTACCTGAAGCCCTGAAGGAAAACTTTATTAATTAACTTGATAGTGTTTTAGTTACAACTCTTGCAATATTATCTAATGGTGCGTAAAGTAAAATATTTTCCTAGTTAAATACACTTCCTTTTACTGTCGTACAAATGTGGATGTTTACTGTACAATGTATTTACAATATGGTAAATTGGTCAGTGTTAATGTTATACCACGAACATTATAAAAAAGTAAGACTGTAGTTGTTTTTTTCAGGTTAACTAAAATAAACCAAATTAAAATCATATCAGCCAAACTAACATAGTTTAAATCAGATATACTGTAGGCTATGTTGATATTTTGAGACAGACAGACAGACAGAGATACAAACACACAGAAACAGACAGACAGCGAGAACAAGGGAAAGACAGACAAACAGACAGAGATAGAGAGAGAGAGAGAGATTGGTTAATGACAATCTATTTACTAACGCGCAACGCCGTGTGTGGGTGTGAGAGAGACGCGTATCTAATTTAGCACATAACAGGCACTTCCAAACATTCCAGCTAGCCTGAACAAACACCTAATGAATTCTCTTTAGGTGATTATCCTCTTAATTACTAAAAAGGTCATCACTTCTTTTTAATGTAATGGGAAAGTAATTTTTTTTAATGAGGGTAATTACCAAAGCGACTATCGATATTACATTATTAATTTTATATGAAACGAGTTGATGAAAAATATTTTTTAAGAATCGATTTATAATTTTAAATGGGCTCGTTTGTGTTCTAAATATAATTGAAATGTCACGTCGGTATGGATGATATTAAAGCGAATTATATTTATTAGAGTTTGACCTCATCTAACGTGACATTACCTAACCTAACCTAACCTAACTTAATGTGACCGATCCTAACCCTGACTTAACTTAATGTGACCTTACCTAATCCAACCTAAAGTGACCTAATCTTATGGGGAGGTAGAAACTTGGTTAAATTCAATTGTAATAAAACTCAGTATTTACCAATTACTTTTTCCAAATCCCACCAATCACATTTCAGGACGTTATCATTCTGTCACATTCTAAGATAGATGTGCTAGGCCTCACCATTTTTCTAGTATGTCATGGAAGCCACACATCCTCAAAATTGCTAAAGCTGCCTCCCAAAAGCTGGGAATGGTGTACAGATGTCGTAGCTACTTCACTCCTGAGCAGTTGCTTCAAGTATATAAGGGATTCATTCGTCTTAACTTGGAGTACTGCTCTCATATCTGGGGTGGCTCTTCTTCTGTCCAACTGTTAGATAGGGTGGAATCAAAGGCATTTCGTCTTATTAACTCTCCTCCTTTAGTCGACAATCCCTCTTCCCTTCTCTTCGCCTCAATGTTGCTTCACTCTCTCTCTCTCTTTTACAGGTACTTTAACGGGCAATGTTCGGTGGATTTGGCATCCTGTGTACCGCCGGCAAGGCCGTGGGTTCGTAACACACGTTTTGTCCGCAGTGCCCACCGTTTCTCTGTGGATGTCGGTCACAGTAGAATAACCCGTTACAGTACATCCTTCTTTCCTCACACAGCCAAACTGTGGAGTGCTACGCCTTCTTCTGTGTTTCCATACTCCTAATAATGTCTTAATTTAAAAAGCTGATTTTCCGGCATCTTCGTGGTGTAGATTAATATGGTATTTTTCTTTTCTATTTTTAATTTCTTTTGACTCTTATTTTTTCGCCCCTAGACCCCGTTGTGGGTCGATGGCCTGTGCCCAGGTGGGCTCTACCCCGTCAAAAAAAAACAATTAGGTTAGGTTAGGTCATACCTTTAGTATATACCTTGATGCCGCTACTCGGGGAAAAAACCAGGTCATATAATACAGAAAATTTTAAATATTTAGTAGAGAAGAGCGCGTGGTGAGTAGTTATGTAGTCCTCTGTATAGTTGAGGTGAGACACATAAGACAGATCAGTAGCACTTGGCGTCGGTCTGATCTTTAATCTGCTTGAGACAAAACAGGTCCTCAGACTTGGCATTATCGTCGCGGACAAGTTGACCTGTGAAGCGACGTGTATAACCCAGGTCGAGGAGGTGGGAGGTGTAGGGGAGGACAGAGGTGTTGATGATGATGTTGCCGGGGTGGAGGTCTTGGTGATAGAACCCAGCAGTGTGGAAACGGTTGACAGCCTCGACTGTGGCCTTGTAGGCGTCATAACACTGCTGAAGGTCGTACTCCTCCAGCATGGTCTGAAGGGTTACCCCGGGGCAGTACTGCATGACGAGAGCGTTTGGGTTAGTTGCTACGCCATGCAGTAGTGGTGCGCCACCTGCCCCTGCCACCTCTTGTAGGGTGCGAGCTTCTGCCGTCAAGGGGCTTCCACCGTGGAGCATCTTGACAACAACCTCAGTGGTTCGGCCGTCATCCAGCGTCAACATACCGAGGTGTGTCACTCCACACTGACCAGAACCGATCTTGTCCCCACACTCGAGGTGATCCCAGGAGAGGAGTGGCAGGGGTTCAGGCTCCAGGGTGTGGCTAAGGGCACTTGACGTGTCTGGGTTGTGAGCATTATCGTCCTGGGCGGGGAGGAAAGAGGGAACCTGGGAGACGGGACAATGCACAGGAACATCCCAATCGTCCCATGTCGAATCATCACACGCTGTATCACCCCACATATCAATTTTTTCCATCGTTGGGAAATCTGACCAAACTCTACTTCAGAAGACCCCAAGTAATTTAAAAATCCGGGGAGTAAGAACAAAAAATAATAATAATAAGGTTGGAACATTGATTATAGTGGAGTGAATAAATTGTAGTACTGATAATATATCGCGTTATTAAATTCCCAGAGCAAGGCAACTACTAGTATGTATGTATGTATGTATGTATGTGTGTATGTATGTACCAGCAGAAACGGCTCAATCGCTAGGCCACCCTCCGGGAGGCTCCACATTGTCTCACTGTTCAGTCCCCAAAACATATAACACCACCCATCATCACTACATATAACATCATCCATCATCACTACATATAACACCATCCATCAACACTACATATAACATCATCCATCATCACTACATATAACACCATCCATCATCACTACATATAACACCATCCATCATCACTACATATAACACCACCCATCATCACTACATATAACACCATCCATCATCACTACACATAACACCACACATCATCACTACATATAACACCATCCATCATCATCACTACATATAACACCACCCACCATCACTACATATAACATCATCCATCATCACTACATATAACACCACCCATCATCACTACATATAACAACATCCATCATCACTACATATAACACCATCCATCATCACTACATATAACACCACCCATCATCACTACATATAACATCATCCATCATCACTACATATAACACCACCCATCATCACTACATATAACACCATCCACCATCACTACATATGACACCACCCATCATCACTACATATAACACCACCCATCATCACTACATATAACACCATCCACCATCACTACATATAACACCATCCATCATCACTACATATAACACCATCCATCATCATCACTACATATAACACCACCCATCATCACTACATATAACATCATCCATCATCACTACATATAACGCCACCCATCATCACTACATATAACACCATCCACCATCACTACATATAACATCATCCATCATCACTACATATAACACCATCCATCAACACTACATATAACATCATCCATCATCACTACATATAACACCATCCATCATCACTACATATAACACCATCAATCATCACTACATATAACACCACCCATCATCACTACATATAACACCATCCATCATCACTACACATAACACCACACATCATCACTACATATAACACCATCCATCATCATCACTACATATAACACCACCCACCATCACTATATATAACATCATCCATCATCACTACATATAACACCACCCATCATCACTACATATAACAACATCCATCATCACTACATATAACACCACCCATCATCACTACATATAACACCATCCACCATCACTACATATGACACCACCCATCATCACTACATATAACACCACCCATCATCACTACATATAACACCATCCACCATCACTACATATAACACCATCCATCATCACTACATATAACACCATCCATCATCATCACTACATATAACACCACCCACCATCACTACATATAACATCATCCATCATCACTACATATAACACCATCAATCATCACTACATATAACACCACCCATCATCATTACATTTTACACCATCCATCATCATCACTACATATAACACCACCCATCATCATTACATTTTACACCATCCATCATCATCACTACATATAACACCACCCAACATCACTACAGATCGGTAAAGTAGTTTCCGAGATTCTCGTGCGGACACACAAACAAACAGACATACTTCTTTGTTTTATGTAGATAGATAAGATATATGTTACAATACACTTGATTCTCTTTTGTTATCTAAGAATTTTTATTAGTTTATGTAAAGTATAGGACTGGGGCCCATTCTAACACTGATGATCATATTATACTTGTGGCTCTCTCTCGCTCTCTCTCTCTCTCTCTCTCTCTCTCTCTCTCTCTCGCAGCAGCACGACCGAAAGTTAATCAATAGCCTATTAGTCTGCCTACGACAACTTAAATTACTCAAATGAAAAAAAAAAATTGTGAGACTATTTTTTTTGTATTATTTTTTTTATTGTATGAAGTTTGTGTACATGTTCTTATGCTGGTCAAGTGACGTCTTAAGAGGTGAAGTGGTTAATTAAACTCAGGCTGTGTCATGGGTTAGGTTAGTTACTCTCTCTCACTCATTTTGTCTGTCTGTCTGTCTCTCTGTCTTTCTGTCTGTGTGTGTGTGTGTGTGCTGGGATATGAATCCTCTGTCTATACGGACTTAAGACAGCGGAAAATATTAACTACACCAAGAAGACTTTTCTGATTAGCGAGGAGACGACAGACGGGGAGATGCAAGGCGAGGAAAGAAGAGGCGAGGCGAGGTGAGGAGAGGTGGGTAGAGAAGAGGCAAGGCGAGAAAGATGAAGTGAGAACAGAAGTGGAGAAAGACGAGGCGAAGAGAAGCAAGAGCCGGGTGTCTCTCCAAAGAACATAAGGTCCATTGAGGCCACCAAGATCTTCACGGCGGAGGGGCGGATGAAGGGGGAGAATAAGATCATTGAACTTTGTGGGTGGCAGAGGTAATGAATCTCGTGGGTAGCAGAGGTAATGAATCTCGTGGGTGGCAGAGGTAATGAATCTCGTGGGTGGCAGAGGTAATGAATCTCGTGGGTGGCAGAGGTAATGAATCTCTTGGGTGGCAGAGGTAATGAATCTCGTGGGTGGCAGAGGTAATGAATCTCGTGGGTGGCAGAGGTAATGAATCTCGTGGGTGGCAGAGGTAATGAATCTCGTGGGTGGCAGAGGTAATGAATCTCGTGGGTGGTAGAGCTAATGAATTTCGTGGGTGGCAGAACAAATGAATCTCGTGAGTGGCAGAACCTTTGAACCTAACCTAACCAACCCAACCCAACCCAAACCTAACCTAACCAAACCTAACCTAACTTAACCTAACCAAACCAGACTAAATATTGCAGGAGAAAAAAAATAACTCGTCACAGGTAAAATAATAAGTTGATTCTATTTGCATATAATCATCTTTCCTCGTCTCAAGTTATAACTCGACGGAGGGTGAGAGTTAAGGCGCTAGAGTGGGAGACAGTCAAGGATGAATGAACGAGTTATAACTTAGAAAACCAACTTATAAAGGGCGGAAGTCTTGACACAAATTTTACGAGTTTCTTCAAGGAGTATAATTAATTCTACGAGTTTCTTCAGGAGTATAATTTTACGAGTTTCTTCAAAGAGTATAATTAATTCTACGAGCTTCTTCAGGGGTTTAATTAATTATACAGGTTTCTTCAGGAGCATAATTAATTCTACGAGTTTCTTCATGATTCCGGCACCTACCACCATCATTGATTGTGGTAGTGATTGTATATGCACCCCATCTACCAGTAACAGCGATTGTGGTTAAGTATAGATATATCTTATTTACCAGTGACAGTGATTGTGGTTGAATGTTTATATATGTATCAACTACCACCATCAGCCTCTACCTACGCTGACATAGAGTATAATGAAGGCTTAAGTTAGTAAATATTGCAGCATGGGGGTACACGAACAGCCAGCAGTAACATCATAGAGACACTGTATTACACTACTTGAAGGAGAGACGTGCCTAGTGAGTCTTATATGACCATGGAGCGTGTGAGGGTATAGTGAGGTATGGTGAGGGAGGAGTGAGGTGTTCAGTGAGGGTATAGTGAGGGTATAGTGAGGTATGGTGAGGGAGGAGTGAGGTGTTCAGTGAGGGTATAGTGAGGGAGGAGTGAGGGTATAGTGGGGGTGGAGTGAGGGTATAGTGGGGGTGGAGTGAGGGTATAGTGGGGGTGTAGTGAGGGTATAGTGAGGATATAGTGAGGTATGGTGAGGGAGGAGTGAGGTGTTCAGTGAGGGTATAGTGAGGGTATAGTGAGGGAGGAGTGAGGGCATAGTGAGGGTGTAGTGAGGGTATAGTGAGAATATAGTGAGGTATGGTGAGGGAGGAGTGAGGTGTATAGTGAGGGTATAGTATGGTGAGGGAGGAGTGAGGTGTTCAGTGAGGGTATAGTGTGGGTATAGTGGGGGTGGAGTGAGGGTATAGTGGGGGTGTCGTGAGGGTATAGTGAGGATATAGTGACGTATGGTGAGGGATGAGTGAGGTGTTCAGTGAGGGTATAGTGAGGGTGGAGTGAGGGTATAGTGGGGGTGGAGTGAGGGTATAGTGGGGGTGTAGTGAGGATATAGTGAGGTATGATGAGGGAGGAGTGAGGTGTTCAGTGAGGGAATAGTGAGGTATGGCGAGGGAGGAGTGAGGTGCATAGTGAGGGTATAGTGATGGTATAATGAGGATATAGTGAAGTATGGTGAGGGAGGAGTGAGGTGTATAGTGAGGTATAGTGAGGTATGGTGAGGGAGGAGTGAGGGTATAGTAGGGGTACAGTGAGGGTATAGTGAGGTATGGTGAGGGAAGAGTGAGGGTAGAGTAGGGGTGTAGTGAGGGTATAGTGAGGTATGGTGAGGGTATAGTGAGGTATGGTGAGGGAGGAGTGAGGGTATAGTGACGGTGAAGTGAGGGTATAGTGAGGCATGGTCAGGGTGAAGTGGGGGTACAGTGGGGGTATAGTGAAGGCAAGGTGAGGGTACAAAAGGGTGAAGCCACAGAGTGAGGCTAGTGAAGCTACAGTGAGGCTACAGTGAGAGGCATAACACCACCACCATCTCGTCCACACATTATCCAGCAGCGCCACTGTAGGCAGAAACCGATTAAATGTTCGTCAGGCGCAGCTACCTTAAGTGCCATTGTGGGTGAAATGTAAACGCCAGACGCAGCTGTTTGCTCGTACTGACGCTGTTTCATCCTCCCTTTACAAATGGCAGGACCAAACCAGAAGTGAACACGACTCATACAGGAAGCTAGCTAAGAGTCATCTACCCTCATCCGTGGTGTGTGAGGGAGAGGTGTGGTGAGGGGGATGGTGAGGGAGAGGTGTGGTGAGGGGGATGGTGAGGGAGAGGTGTGGTGAGGAGGATGGTGAGGGAGAGGTGTGGTGAGGGGGATGGTGAGGGAGAGGTGTGGTGAGGGGGATGGTGAGGGAGAGATGTGGTGAGGGGGATGGTGAGGGAGAGGTGTGGTGAGGGGGATGGTGAGGGAGAGGTGTGGTGAGGAGGATGGTGAGGGAGAGGTGTGGTGAGGAGGATGGTGAGGGAGAGGTGTGGTGAGGGGGATGGTGAGGGAGAGATGTGGTGAAGGGGATGGTGAGGGAGAGGTGTGGTGAGGAGGATGGTGAGGGAGAGGTGTGGTGAGGAGGATGGTGAGGGAGAGGTGTGGTGAGGGGGATGGTGAGGGAGAGATGTGGTGAAGGGGATGGTGAGGGAGAGGTGTGGTGAAGGGGATGGTGAGGGAGAGGTGTGGTGAGGAGGATGGTGAGGGAGAGGTGTGGTGAGGGGGATGGTGAGGGAGAGATGTGGTGAAGGGGATGGTGAGGGAGAGGTGTGGTGAGGGGGATGGTGAGGGAGAGGTGTGGTGAGGGGGATGGTGAGGGAGAGATGTGGTGAGGGGGATGGTGAGGGAGAGGTGTGGTGAAGGGGATGGTGAGGGAGAGGTGTGGTGAGGAGGATGGTGAGGGAGAGATGTAGTGAGGGGGATGGTGAGGGAGAGGTGTGGTGAGGAGGATGGTGAGGGAGAGGTGTGGTGAGGAGGATGGTGAGGGAGAGGTGTGGTGAGGGGGATGGTGAGGGAGAGGTGTGGTGAAGGGGATGGTGAGGGAGAGGTGTGGTGAGGAGGATGGTGAGGGAGAGGTGTGGTGAGGGGGATGGTGAGGGAGAGGTGTGGTAAGGGGGATGGTGAGGGAGAGGTGTGGTGAAGGGGATGGTGAGGGAGAGGTGTGGTGAGGGGGATGGTGAGGGAGAGGTGTGGTGAGGGGGATGGTGAGGGAGAGGTGTGGTGAGGGGGATGGTGAGGGAGAGATGTGGTGAGGGGGATGGTGAGGGGGATGGTGTGGTGAGGGGGATGGTGAGGGAGAGGTGTGGTGAGGGGGATGGTGAGGGAGAGGTGTGGTGAAGGGGATGGTGAGGGAGAGGTGTGGTGAGGAGGATGGTGAGGGAAAGGTGTGGTGAGGGGGATGGTGAGGGAGAGATGTGGTGAAGGGGATGGTGAGGGAGAGGTGTGGTGAGGGGGATGGTGAGGGAGAGGTGTGGTGAGGGGGATGGTGAGGGAGAGATGTGGTGAGGGGGATGGTGAGGGAGAGGTGTGGTGAGGAGGATGGTGAGGGAGAGGTGTGGTGAGGGGGATGGTGAGGGAGAGATGTGGTGAAGGGGATGGTGAGGGAGAGATGTGGTGAGGGGAGAGATGTGGTGAGGGGGATGGTGAGGGAGAGATGTGGTGAAGGGGATGGTGAGGGAGAGATGTGGTGGGGGAGAGATGTGGTGAGGGGGATGGTAAGGGAGAGATGTGGTGAGGGGGATGGTGAGGGGGATGGTGTGGTGAGGGGGATGGTGAGGGAGAGGTGTGGTGAGGGGGATGGTGAGGGAGAGATGTGGTGAGGGGATGGTGAGGGGGAGGTGTGGTGAGGGGGATGGTGAGGGAGAGGTGTGGTGAGGGGGATGGTGAGGGAGAGGTGTGGTGAGGGGGATGGTGAGGGGGAGGTGTGGTGAGGGGGATGGTGAGGGAGAGGTGTGGTGAGGGGGATGGTGAGGGAGAGATGTGGTGAAGGGGATGGTGAGGGGGATATGTGGTGAAGGGGATGGTGAGGGAGAGGTGTGGTGAGGGGATGGTGAGGGAGAGGTGTGGTGAGGGGGATGGTGAGGGAGAGGTGTGGTGAGGGGATGGTGAGGGAGAAGTGTAGTGAGGGGATGGTGAGGGAGAGATGTGGTGAGGGGGATGGTGAGGGAGAGGTGTGGTGAGGGGGATGGTGAGGGAGAGGTGTGGTGAGGGGATGGTGAGGGAGAGGTGTGGTGAGGAGGATGGTGAGGGAGGTGTGGTGAGGGGGATGGTGAGGGAGAGATGTGGTGAAGGGGATGGTGAGGGGGACATGTGGTGAAGGGGATGGTGAAGGAGAGGTGTGGTGAAGGGGTGGTGAGGGAGAGGTGTGGTGAGGGGGATGGTGATGGTGAGAGAGGTGTAGTGATGGAGATGGTGATGGTGAAGAGGTGATGGTAGAGATGGTGGCAGTCGTATAATGGTGATGGTGTCAGGGTACAGTGGTGTTGGTGTCAGGGTACAGTGGTGGTGGTGTCAGGGTACAGTGGTGGTGGTGTCAGAGGTACAGTGGTGGTGGTATCAGGGTACAGTGGTGTGGTGTCAGGATACAGTGGTGGTGGTGTCAGGGCACAGTGGTGTTGGTGTCAGGGCACAGTGGTGGTGGTGTCAGGGGTACAGTGGTGGTGGTGGTGTCAGGGTACAGTGGTGGTGGTGTCAGGGTACAGTGGTGGTGGTGGTGTCAGGGGTACAGTGGTGTTGGTGTCAGGGTACAGTAGTGGTGGTGGTGTCAGAGGTACAGTGGTGGTGGTGGTGGTGTCAGGGTACAGTGGTGGTGGTGTCAGGGTACAGTGGTGGTGGTGGTGTCAGGGGTACAGTGGTGGTGGTGGTGTCAGGGGTACAGTGGTGGTGGTGGTGTCAGGGTGCAGTGGTTGTGGTGGTGTCAGGGGTACAGTGGTGGTGGTGTCAGGGGTACAGCGGTGGTGGTGTCATGGGTACAGTGGTGGTGGTGGCCTCAGAGGTACAGTGGTGGTGGTGTCAGGGGTACAGTGTTGGTGGTGGTGTCAGAATACAGTGGTGGTGGTGGTGTCAGGGGTATAGTGTCTCCCCAAACCTAAGACCTGACTCGAATACTTAAACTGTAATAGTGGGTTAGGTTAGGTTAGGTTAGAGAGATAAATTAGGTTCAGATCTGAGTGAGCCAGGCGCCCACCCCCACCACACCAGCCGTTCTGATTGACAGTTGAACACTCCTGTAGGTCGCCATGCAGGAAAGAGTTGAGTCACTGAGCCTCTCCTCCCCGGCCTCTCCTCCTCGGCCTCTCCACCCCGGCCTCCCCACCCTGGCCTCTTCTCCTCGGCCTCTCCACCTCGGCCTCTTCTCTCCGGCCTCTTCTTCTACGGCCTCTTCTTCTACGGCCTCATCTTCTACGGCCTCTTCTCCTCGACCTCTTCTCCACGACCTCTTCTCCTCGGCCTCTCCTCCCCGACCTCTCCTCCCTGGCCTCTTCTCCCCGGCTATTTATCATCGGCCTCATCTCCAGGGCTTCTTCTCCTGGCCTCTCCACCCCGGCGTTTTCTCCCAAGCCTCTCCACCCCAGCCTCTTCTCCCTGGCCTCTTCGCCCCGGCCTCTTCTCTCTGGCCTCTCCACCCTGGCCTCTTCTTCCTGGCCTCTTCTCCTGTAGCCTCTTCTCCCCGGCCTCTCCTCTCCGACCTCTCCTCTCTGGCATTTTCTCATCGGCCTCTTCTCCATGGATTCTTCTCCCGGCCTCTCCACCCGGCCTCTCCTTCCCGGCCTCTCCTCCCACCCCGTGAATCGATTAGCAGTTTGTCGTGGGAATAAACCTGTCAGGAGGAAAAATACGAGAACTTGCAGAGCACCGCCGGCGCCATCCTTCATCTGGCGCAGTAACCCGGGGCCCTGAGGCGTGTGAGAGGTGTACAAATTTGGGTTTGATCTGAACCATTCTGAGAAGTGATTCATTTTGGTGTTACTTTACGCTGTTTGTTAGTGGACACCGGCAGCGTTCATATCAGCCCCTCTCGCGTAGGGTTCTATTAGTCAAGTCAGGAAGAACGTACACTGGTTAGATTAACGCACGTGCCTAAAAGAATCTGGTATTAACAGTAAGTATAGAGTGAGCAGGTGGTGGTGTGGGTTAGTGGTCACAGCACTCTGCTCCTTTCTTTACGGGAATTAGCCCACCCGGGCACGGGTCATTTTTAATGACCCACATCAAGGCCTGGGGGGCGAAAGTATAATAAAACAATGATAATAATAATAATTATGCCAATGATGATGATAATGGTAATAATAATAATAATAGTAATAAAATTAATATAAATATATTTAATAAATAACAATTATAATAAAAGAAAATAATAATAATAATAATAATAATAATAATAATAATAATAATGATAATAATAATAATAATAATAATAAAATTAATAACAATATTTAAACAAAATAATTATAATAAAAGAAAATACACATACAGTAATAATAAAAGTCTATAAAAATTATAAATAATAATAATAATAATAATAATAATAATAATAATAATACCCCCTGTAATAATAAAGAGCCACGAATAAATTCAAAAACAAAAAATAAAAATACCAAGAGTGAGACACAATATATGTATGTTGTGTTGTCAATAGTAAGAGAAACAGTTGAGACCCTGCAATTGTGTGTAAATGAAGCAGAAGTCAGATCAGCAATCTGGGACTTGGTCACAATTTTCGTGATGCCATATGGCAGCAGGGTCTACCATTAAACAACACATTATGCTACTAATATCTTCCCAGATGATAGTACCTCCCTGTTTGATAGCTGCCTACTACCTAACCTAAGAGCACCCCAATTCACTTCGCTGTTCTGTAAATGTGTATTTAACTTTACAGTTGGGTAAAGGAAGGCAGCCGAGTGCAGTGCTTCTTTGTACGCTCAAGGCTAAGTGTAAAGTGAAATGTATACATCGTCTGACCTATGGGGCCTCGCTCACTCATATCGTGCCAAGGATTTACTGTACTGTACTTGTAAATCAATTTCAGTTTATATAACTGTCCTCCAGTAAATTTATCAAAAAGTCGCTTATTTGAAAACCTTTTTATTTAATTTGATGAATATTGACCCAATATACAGTGTTTTTGCTTAATACACTAATACCTGTACTGTATAGGCCAACCTTGTGACGTCATCACCCTGACGACGGCTGGTGTACGGGCCTCGAGCTGAAACATTTTCCCTACAAGAGATTCCACATAAATGCCATCTCGTATTCTTATCCAGAATCTGATTCCCGCATTTAAAAGATTTCCTCCGACGTTAAAACACGACCACAAAATTCCTTCTCCACGAAAACCAATAATAAAATACAGGTCCACCAAAGGACGCTTTTCATTGTAAATTCCAGCAGGTAGTGTGGCGCGGTGTGGCCCAGGTGGGGTAGTGCGGCTTGGTGTGGCCCAGGTGGGGTAGTGCGGCGTGGTGTGGCCCAGGTGGGGTAGTGTGGCGCGGTGTGGCCCAGGTGGGGTAGTGCGGCGTGGTGTGGCCCAGGTGGGGTAGTGCGGCTTGGTGTGGCCCAGGTGGGGTAGTGCGGCTTGGTGTGGCCCTGGTGGGGTAGTGCGGCGTGGTGTGGCCGTGGTGGGGTAATGCGGCTTGGTGTGGCCCTGGTGGGGTAGTGCGGCTTGGTGTGGCCCTGGTGGGGTAGTGCGTCGTGGTGTGGCCCTGGTGGGGTAGTGTGGTGTGGCGGGGCAGAACACCTCGCCCCGCGCACCAGACGGCGACACAGAGGCCAATATTTCCCATCCCTTCAATATCACTCCTCTATGTTTTTCCTTTAACTCTTCTGAAGTCAAAAGAGCTGACAGAGAAAGACACTATTTTACGGTGAGCGAGGCATTGTGTGTACAGGTGAGGGAGACACCGCGAGTTAGTGGGGATGAGTGCCTGGTAGGGAGGTGTGTGAGGTAGATTCAAGTGGTGGCAGGTGACAGCAGTTCAGGTGGTAGACTCAGGTGGTGGCAGGTGGCAACAGTTGAGCTGGCAGACTCCGGTGGTGGCAGGTAGCAGCAGGTGACATGGCAGACTCCGGTGGTGGCAGGTGGCAGCAATTGAGGTGGCTGACTCAGGTGGTGGCAGCAGGGTTCATACCGCCACTGTCATGAAGGAAGACACTCTGCTGGAAGTATATTTTTTACGGATGTCGGGAGGGGCTGACGGAGTTTTCTGAATGGTCAACATCGCCGTCAAGTTTTTCATTTTCAACTTTATCCTGGACAATATCCCCCCCACTGTGTGTGTGTGTGTGTGTGTGTGTGTGTCTGCTAGACGCCCCCACATGAACACAAAATGGGATCACTTGAAAATTAAGCAGCCTAACGCCAACCTAACCTCGCCTAACCTACCGCTAACCTAACCCAACCCAGCCAAGGAACAGATCAATAAGCGGGGATCTATAACGTGTTCTGGTCAACTTCGACAAGCTGAGAGAACAGTAAACTACTATGGCCCAGAGAAATGTCAGACAAATCGCTGTAAAATAGTTTTAAAGCCAAGCTTGTATGTAATTCTAGATGTCATAACAACATAAACTGTACGAAAAAATCACCCATTACTCAGTTACATGAAACAGTGTAATAATTTTAATGTCAATGTTTTGATAAATATATCCAAGGTTTATCATATCAGGAAATACATAAATTACCTAGTCCTTAATATT
This sequence comes from Homarus gammarus, assembly GCA_958450375.1. Lineage (NCBI taxonomy): Eukaryota > Metazoa > Arthropoda > Malacostraca > Decapoda > Nephropidae > Homarus > Homarus gammarus. Next base: position 623,971 of record CAUDMG010002135.1, read on the forward strand.
AGGAAATACACGTATCCATTAACATTTTTAGTGAATACGTGAAATTATTGAGTGAATCGGGACACATGCATTTCCTGATTACGGATATTTACTATAAAATAATAACTATAACACCAGGCGTCACACGTGGTCTAGGGTCTCCTATAACAACGCACTAATTATAACGAATCTTTATACCATAACGTAAAGATGTATGTTATCATTCTGTCATACCCAACAAAACTTTTCCCCGCCTCACACACAAAACAAGGTGTGTCTCCCTCATTAACCTAACCTAACCTAATCTAACCTTCTTAGACGTTCATTCTTAGCCTCAGGTGTAATGGTGTCTGGTCACTGTCCAACTCCTGAACCATTAAGTCTCTGAAGAACATGTATAGTGGCGCATCATTTATAATCATCACTCCACTTGTCTGTTAATATCTATTCTTTAACTAACACGCATTCACAATTGCCACGTTAAATATCACGTTAATTGTTAAAAGTCTGTGGTTTACTTATCATAGTCTTATGTAAACTACTTCTTAAATCTTATCTCGCTTATTACAGGTATTTATCTTTAATTAAACATTCAGGTGAGGTAGACTATCAAGATTATACGCCACCACGACACACCATCACAACACAACAACACAATCATCACACCACACAACACAAAAACAACTATCCCCACAACACACCATCAAACAACACCATACAATCACAACACAACCAACACAACAACACACCACACCAGCACACAACACAACATCACAACAAAACTATCACCACACCGTCACCACAACACACCACACCACCACCACCCATTACACATTACACTACATTCACTATCATCTACACTTTATACTGAATTGCGTTTATAAAGTTAGTAAAGTCAGGTTTTAATTCGGCTTGTAAACTCAACCAAATTTTTCTCCCCCGTTTTGAAAATTGCGAATGTGGTGAATGACAACCTACTCAGGTGTTTTAAGCCTGCTAATTAATTTCTGGGATTCGTACAGTGAAGAGAGATAGATAGAGAGAGAGAGAGAGAGGGAGAGAGAGACTGGTTACAAAAAAGAAAGAAAAAAATCATCTCTACTGTTTGTATTATCTAGTATCTAGTGGCGAGGAGTTGTATGTGTGTGTGTCGTATGTGAGCTGTATGTGGAAGTCACGTGTGAGTGGCATGTGTGAGTCATATATGTGAGTCATTTATACCTGACAAACGAAAGAATAACATGAAAAAATAATGAGTAACAAAAAAACTCAGAGTAAATAGATGGGAGGCGGTGGCAGATTGGACACAACATTGACCCCCTGTCCTAAGGCTCCTGGTTCGATCTCCAGCAACTCAAAATAAAACTCGCTGTTGTACCCTCTCCTAGTACAACTGGTATCAAAGACTTGTTCCACCTACTGGTACAACACACCAGAATACTAGCACCTACAGGATTCAAACTTGGTACAAATATCCTCCAGAAAAACCCCTCAAATATCTTATAATCTGAGGTCAAGAGGTCAAAGATCGAGGTCACAGTAGTTTAAAAAGCAGGATAGGCCCCGGGTTTTGTCGCCCGACTCGAGTGAAGTCAAGCTGCAATTACTGACGCTAATATAATTAAAAGGAACTATTAAGAACATAAGAACATAAGAATGGAGGAAACTGCAGCGGGCCTATTGGCCCATACTGGGCAGTCCCGTTTCCACCCAACCCCTATTGCTCATATAAGCATCCAACCTATGTTTGAAGCAATTCAGCGTATTCGAGTTAATGATGAAATTTGGTAACTTGTTCCATTCATCCACTACTCTGTTTCCAAACCAGTGTTTACCGATTTCACTCTTAAATCTAAATTTATCTAATTTAAAACCATTGTTACGAGTTCGCTCCTGGTTGGATAGTTTGAGTACCTTTGTAATGTCCCCTTTGTTTAGCCCTGCCTTCCACTTATACACCTCTATCAGGTCGCCCCTCGCTCTACGTCTCTCGAGGGAGTGCAAATTAAGTTGCTTTAACCTGTCTCTATACTCAAGGTTCCTAATGCCCGTGATTAGTCTTGTCATTCTCCTCTGAATTCTTTCCAAGGATTCTATATCCATTCTGTAATACGGTGACCAGAACTGAACTGGGTAGTCCAGGTGTGGTCTCACAAGAGCAAGATACAGTTTTAGGATGACCTCGCTAGTCTTGTAACTAACACTCCTTTGTATGAACCCAAGTACTTTATTAGCCTTGTTACGAGCAAAAACACATTGTTTACTTGGTTTAAGGTTCCTACTTATCATTACTCCTAAATCTCTCTCGCAGTCGGATTTCTCTATGGCATCGTTGTTCATCTGGTATCTGGTTTCCCTGTTTACATCTCCTATACTGAGTACTTTACATTTGTCCAAGTTGAATTTCATCTGCCATTTTTCAGACCATTCGAAAAATTTGTTTAGATCTTCCTGTAGTTTTGCCGAGTCCTCATCAGATTTAATAACACGTCCTATTTTAGTGTCATCAGCAAATTTACTTATGTTGCTGTCTATGCCGATATCTATGTCGTTTATGTATATAATAAATAATAATGGTCCAAGTACTGAGCCTTGGGGAACACCACTTGTGACGTTGCTCCAATGGGACTTAGTGCAGTTAACGCTCACTCGCTGTTTCCTGTCCTGTAACCACGCCCTAATCCATTTAAGGATGTCACCTTTGATGCCATGTGCTTCTACCATTCTAATTAGTCTTTCGTGAGGGACTCTGTCGAAGGCTTTGCTAAAGTCGAGATATACCACATCATAATTTGTGCCCCTCGTCCACCGATTCGAAAACTGATGAAAAGAATGTTAATAGATTAGTTAGGCAAGAACGTCCGCTTGTGAAGCCATGCTGGGAATCATTGATCAATCGGTGCTTCTCCAGGTGATTTCGAATAGAGTTTGAGATGATTGCTTCCAGTAATTTGCCTACTATTGATGTTAGACTGATTGGGCGGTAGTTAGAGGATAGTGATCTATCCCCCTTCTTGAAAATCGGTATTACATTCGCTATCCTCCAGGATTCTGGTACTACACCTGTTTTTAAGGACATGTTAAACAACTTTGCTAAGGGCATACTAAGCTCTTCCTTACATTCCTTCAATACTCTGGCAAATATCTCATCGGGACCAGGTGACTTATTAGGCTTTAGTTTGTCTATTTGCTTACTAACATCGTTACTAGTCACTACTATCTCACTTAATTTGTTTTCTTCACTATCTCTGAATAGAGTCGGTGCCTCAGGTATCATGTTTAAATTTTCGGCGGTGAAAACTGTTGAAAAATATTTATTTAAATTATTGCTCATTTCTCTGTCGTTATCACTGAGTTCGCCGGTGTCTGACCGTATTGGTCCAATCTTTTCTCGTGTTTTAGTTTGATACATTTGGTAGAATCCTTTGGGGTTTGTCTTCGCCTCCCTTGCTATCCTTACCTCATTATTCCTCTTTGCTTTCCTTATCTCGGTTTTAACCCTACTCGCCAATACCCTATAATAGTCCCGGAGGTGAATTTCGCCACGATTTATCCTTCTACCTATAGCCTTCCTTTGGCCAATGATGTTCCTTAAATAATTATTAATCCATTTAGGGTCATTGTTGTCTGATCTGAGTTTTTTGTATGGTATGTTCTGCCTTTGTGCATTAAGTAACTCACTATTTAAATTGTCGTGGAACTCGGCAATCTCAGATCTCGTTATCAGGTCGGTGTCATCTGACAGGTTCACTGCCAAGCGCAACACCCCCTCTCTCAGCTGCCTCTTTAAACTGTCAAAGTTCGCCCTTCTGAAATCTGGTACTTTAGTGGAATTTTCCTTACGTCTGCCCTGAAAATCTAACTGGAATCTAATTTCTTTGTGATCTCTGTTTGCAAATTCGTTCCCTACCTCGACATTACAAATGAGGTTTTCTCTGTTTGACAGAACTAAATCGAGTATATTATTACCCCGTGTGGGTTCGGTTATATGTTGACTTAGAAAACAGTCCTGGATAGTCTCGAGAAAATCCTCTGATTCTAGGTTACCTGTAAGGTCAGTCCAATCTATTTGGCCAAGGTTAAAGTCGCCTTCTATACAGACTTTGTTGTGTATGGAAGCCCTGCGCATTTCATCCCAGATAAGTCGCTCTTTGACTCTATCAAGATTGGGAGGTCTATATATTAAAGAGGAACTATTATATGAGATTAAGCTATAAGATTATTATATGAGATTAAGCTATAAGATTATTATACGAGATTAAGCTTTAACTATTATACGAGATTAAGCTTTAACTTGACTCTTATACAATCATCAGAACTAAATGAGATTCCTCGTGTTAATTTATACTATAATTTTAACTCCTGACAGTAGCAGTGTAATTAATGACTCACCTGTGTGTGTGTGTGTGTGTGTGTGTGTGTGTGTGTCAGGACCCCGGGGAATTGTGAGGGAGGAGGGCTGTGTGTTGTGAGGGAGGAGGGCTGTGTGTTGTGAGGGTGGAGGGCTGTGTGTTGTGAGGGAGGAGGGCTGTGTGTTGTGAGGGTGGAGGGCTGTGTGTTGTGAGGGTGGAGGGCTGTGTGTTGTGAGGGTGGAGGGCTGTGTGTTGTGAGGGTGGAGGGCTGTGTGTTGTGAGGGAGGAGGGTTGTGTGTTGTGAGGGAGGAGGGCTGTGTGTTGTGAGGGTGGAGGGCTGTGTGTTGTGAGGGTGGAGGGCTGTGTGTTGTGAGGGTGGAGGGCTGTGTGTTGTGAGGGTGGAGGGCTGTGTGTTGTGAGGGAGGAGGGCTGTGTGTTGTGAGGGAGGAGGGCTGTGTGTTGTGAGGGAGGAGGGCTGTGTGTTGTGAGGGAGGAGGGCTGTGTGTTGTGAGGGTGGAGGGTTGTGTGTTGTGAGGGAGGAGGGCTGTGTGTTGTGAGGGTGGAGGGCTGTGTGTTGTGAGGGTGGAGGGCTGTGTGTTGTGAGGGTGGTGGGCTGTGTGTTGTGAGGGTGGAGGGCTGTGTGTTGTGAGGGAGGAGGGCTGTGTGTTGTGAGGGAGGAGGGCTGTGTGTTGTGAGGGTGGAGGGTTGAGTGTTGTGAGGGAGGAGGGCTGTGTGTTGTGAGGGTGGAGGGCTGTGTGTTGTGAGGGAGGAGGGTTGTGTGTTGTGAGGGAGGAGGGCTGTGTGTTGTGAGGGTGGAGGGTTGTGTGTTGTGAGGGAGGAGGGCTGTGTGTTGTGAGGGTGGAGGGCTGTGTGTTGTGAGGGAGGAGGGTTGTGTGTTGTGAAGGTGGAGGGCTGTGTGTTGTGAGGGAGGAGGGTTGTGTGTTGTGAGGGTGGGGGGCTGTGTGTTGTGAGGGAGAAGGGCTGTGTGTTGTGAGGGTGGAGGGCTGTGTGTTGTGAGGGTGGAGGGCTGTGTGTTGTGAGGGTGGAGGGCTGTGTGTTGTGAGGGTGGAGGGCTGTGTGTTGTGAGGGTGGAGGGCTGTGTGTTGTGAGGGAGGAGGGCTGTGTGTTGTGAGGGTGGAGGGCTCTGTGTTGTGAGGGTGGAGGGCTGTGTGTTGTGAGGGTGGAGGGTTGTGTGTTGTGAGGGTGGAGGGCTGTGTGTTGTGAGGGTGGAGGGCTGTGTGTTGTGAGGGAGGAGGGCTGTGTGTTGTGAGGGAGGAGGGCTGTGTGTTGTGAGGGAGGAGGGCTGTGTGTTGTGAGGGAGGAGGGCTGTGTGTTGTGAGGGAGGAGGGCTGTGTGTTGTGAGGGTGGAGGGCTGTGTGTTGTGAGGGAGGAGGGCTGTGTGTTGTGAGGGTGGAGGGCTGTGTGTTGTGAGGGTGGAGGGCTGTGTGTTGTGAGGGAGGAGGGTTGTGTGTTGTGAGGGAGGAGGGCTGTGTGTTGTGAGGGAGGAGGGCTGTGTGTTGTGAGGGAGGAGGGCTGTGTGTTGTGAGGGAGGAGGGCTGTGTGTTGTGAGGGTGGAGGGCTGTGTGTTGTGAGGGAGGAGGGCTGTGTGTTGTGAGGGTGGAGGGCTGTGTGTTGTGAGGGTGGAGGGCTGTGTGTTGTGAGGGAGGAGGGTTGTGTGTTGTGAGGGAGGAGGGCTGTGTGTTGTGAGGGAGGAGGGCTGTGTGTTGTGAGGGTGGAGGGCTGTGTGTTGTGAGGGAGGAGGGCTGTGTGTTGTGAGGGAGGAGGGCTGTGTGTTGTGAGGGTGGAGGGCTGTGTGTTGTGAGGGTGGAGGGCTGTGTGTTGTGAGGGTGGAGGGCTGTGTGTTGTGAGGGTGGAGGGCTGTGTGTTGTGAGGGTGGAGGGCTGTGTGTTGTGAGGGTGGAGGGCTGTGTGTTGTGAGGGTGGAGGGCTGTGTGTTGAGAGGGAGGAGGGCTGTGTGTTGTGAGGGTGGAGGGCTGTGTGTTGTGAGGGTGGAGGGCTGTGTGTTGTGAGGGAGGAGGGCTGTGTGTTGAGAGGGAGGAGGGCTGTGTGTTGTGAGGGAGGAGGGCTGTGTGTTGTGAGGGAGGAGGGCTGTGTGTTGTGAGGGTGGAGGGTTGTGTGTTGTGAGGGTGGAGGGCTGTGTGTTGTGAGGGAGGAGGGCTGTGTGTTGTGAGGGTGGAGGGCTGTGTGTTGTGAGGGTGGAGGGCTGTGTGTTGTGAGGGAGGAGGGCTGTGTGTTGAGAGGGAGGAGGGCTGCGTGTTGTGAGGGAGGATGGCTGTGTGTTGTGAGGGAGGAGGGCTGTGTGTTGTGAGGGTGGAGGGCTGTGTGTTGTGAGGGAGGAGGGCTGTGTGTTGTGAGGGTGGAGGGCTGTGTGTTGTGAGGGTGGAGGGCTGTGTGTTGTGAGGGTGGAGGGCTGTGTGTTGTGAGGGAGGAGGGCTGTGTGTTGTGAGGGTGGAGGGCTGTGTGTTGTGAGGGAGGAGGGCTGTGTGTTGTGAGGGTGGAGGGCTGTGTGTTGTGAGGGTGGAGGGCTGTGTGTTGTGAGGGTGGAGGGCTGTGTGTTGTGAGGGTGGAGGGCTGTGTGTTGTGAGGGTGGAGGGCTGTGTGTTGTGAGGGAGGAGGGCTGTGTGTTGTGAGGGTGGAGGGCTGTGTGTTGTGAGGGAGGAGGGTTGTGTGTTGTGAGGGTGGAGGGCTGTGTGTTGTGAGGGTGGAGGGCTGTGTGTTGTGAGGGTGGAGGGCTGTGTGTTGAGAGGGAGGAGGGCTGTGTGTTGTGAGGGAGGAGGGCTGTTTGTTGTGAGGGTGGAGGGCTGTGTGTTGTGAGGGTGGAGGGCTGTGTGTTGAGAGGGAGGAGGGCTGTGTGTTGTGAGGGAGGAGGGCTGTGTGTTGTGAGGGTGGAGGGCTGTGTGTTGAGAGGGAGGAGGGCTGTGTGTTGTGAGGGAGGAGGGCTGTGTGTTGTGAGGGTGGAGGGCTGTGTGTTGTGAGGGTGGAGGGCTGTGTGTTGTGAGGGTGGAGGGCTGTGTGTTGAGAGGGAGGAGGGCTGTGTGTTGTGAGGGTGGAGGGCTGTGTGTTGTGAGGGAGGAGGGTTGTGTGTTGTGAGGGTGGAGGGCTGTGTGTTGTGAGGGTGGAGGGCTGTGTGTTGTGAGGGTGGAGGGCTGTGTGTTGTGAGGGTGGAAGGCTGTGTGTTGTGAGGGAGGAGGGTTGTGTGTTGTGAGGGTGGAGGGCTGTGTGTTGTGAGGGTGGAGGGCTGTGTGTTGTGAGGGTGGAGGGCTGTGTGTTGTGAGGGAGGAGGGTTGTGTGTTGTGAGGGTGGAGGGCTGTGTGTTGTGAGGATGGAGGGCTGTGTGTTGTGAGGGTGGAGGGTTGTGTGTTGTGAGGGTGGAGGGCTGTGTGTTGTGAGGGTGGAGGGTTGTGTGTTGTGAGGGTGGAGGGCTGTGTGTTGTGAGGGTGGAGGGTTGTGTGTTGTGAGGGTGGAGGGCTGTGTGTTGTGAGGGTGGAGGGCTGTGTGTTGTGAGGATGGAGGGCTGTGTGTTGTGAGGGTGGAGGGTTGTGTGTTGTGAGGGTGGAGGGCTGTGTGTTGTGAGGGTGGAGGGCTGTGTGTTGTGAGGGTGGAGGGCTGTGTGTTGTGAGGGTGGAGGGCTGTGTGTTGTGAGGGTGGAGGGCTGTGTGTTGTGAGGGTGGAGGGCTGTGTGTTGTGAGGGTGGAGGGCTGTGTGTTGTGAGGGTGGAGGGTTGTGTGTGGTGGAGGATGATGGTGAGGAGGAGGATCAAGCACAACGAATACAGAATAATGAGAGAGAGAGAGAGAGAGAGAGAGAGAGAGAGAGAGAGAGAGAGAGAGACGTGAAACTTGAGATTGTTGTCATTGTTATCGAGTTCAAGAAGGAAGGTCGAGGAGGAGGAGGAGGAGGAGGACCAGCACCACCATTACCGCGAGAGACTGAGGTGGAAAAAATCTTCAAGTGTGAGGTCGACCTTGGAAGCATCGAGGAGGAGAGAGACACACGGACATGGAGAGAGAGAGAGAGAGAGAGAGAGAGAGAGAGAGAGAGAGAGAGAGAGAGAGAGAGAGAGAGAGCAGTACAGTATTACATTTTCACACCACCATTTGACAAGTTGGGAGATACGTTGATTTACAGAGATGGTTGAGAGTTATGGTTGGCTGTGAACGGTGGAATATTGATGAGTGTGTGTGTGTGTGTGTGTGTGAGGATGTAAGGTAGAGATCATGAGCGTGTTGTGGGGGAGTGTTGGAGAGAACTACCTTGCTCGTGAGGGAGATAACATGATGGCGTGTTGGAGGGAAGTACCTTGCTTGTGAGGGAGATAACATGATGGCGTGTTGGAGGGAACTACCTTGCTCGTGAGGGAGATAACATGATGGCGTGTTTGAGAGAACTACCTTGCTCGCGAGGGAGATAACATGATGGCGTGTTGGAGGGAACTACCTTGCTCGTGAGGGAGATAACATGATAGCGTGTTGGAGAGAACTACCTTGCTCGTGAGGGAGATAACATGATAGCGTGTTGGAGGGAACTACCTTGCTCGTGAGGGAGATAACATGATGGCGTGTTTGATGGCTGCAGGCGTTCAATGACGTTTCCTCAGTTTGTTGTGACAGTAAGATCAGAGGCCGGAGTGGCGGAGCTGTGTAAGTCAGGTGGATGAGACCAGGATGAAGGTGGATGAGGTCAGGATGAAGGTGGATGAGGTCAGGAGGGAGGTGGATGAGGTCAGGATGAAGGTGGATGAGGTCAGGAGGGAGGTGGATGAGGTCAGGAGAGAAGTGGGTGAAGTGACATCCGAGAATAATATAAAAGTAAGCATCATCTGTACTGAGGTTATCGCTTTTAACTAAAGACAAAGGTCATCTTTATATACAGCCACGTGTGTGTGTGTGTGTGTGTGTGTATGTGTGTGTGTGTGTGTGTGTGTGTGTGTGCGTGTGTGTGCGTGTGTGTGTGTGTGTGTGTGTGTGTGTTAGTACAGAAATATTGTGTTGGGATGTAAAGCAAGAGACTCAGATGTGACATAAAACAGAAGGTTGTAATTGAAAGGAGTGAAAAATGCCTCCCCCCCCCCCTCAAAAAAAGACTCGACATTAAGAACAAGAAGAACAACAACAAGGAGAACAACAACAAGGAGAACAACAACAAGGAGAACAACAACAACAAGACGTGCATTGTTAAAATTACCATGTGGGAAAAAAAATCACAAATTACTCGTCTGTCTAAAACCACATCTCTACCTACCTACCTCACTACACAACCACCACACACACACACACCACCACACACACACACACACACACACAACCACCACATACACACACACAACCACCACACACACACACACACACACACACACAACCACCACACACACAACCACCACACACACACACACACACACACACACACACACACACACAACCACCACACACACAACCACCACACACACACACACACACACAACCACCACACACACACACAACCACACACACACACACACACACACAACCACCACACACACACACACACACACAACCACCACACACACACACACACACACACAACCACCACACACACAACCACCACACACACACACACACACACACACAACCACCACACACACAACCACCACACACACACACACACACACAACCACCACACACACACACAACCACACACAACCACCACACACACAACCACCACATACACACACACACACACAACCACCACACACACACACACACACACAACCACCACACACACACACACACACAACCACCACACACACACACACACACAACCACACACACACACACACACACACAACCACCACATACACACACACACACACAACCACCACACACACACACACACACACAACCACCACACACACACACAACCACCACACACACACAACCACCACACACACACACAACCACCACACACACACACACACAACCACACAACACACAACCACCACACACACACATACAACCACCACACACACACACACACACACACACACACACACAACCACCACACACACACACACACACAACCACCACACACACACACACACACAACCACCACACACACACACACACACACAACCACCACACACACACACACACACACAACCACCACACACACACACACACACACAACCACCACACACACACACACACACAACCACCACACACACACACACACACAACCACCACACACACACACACACACACACACACACACACAACCACCACACACACACACACACACACTATGACAGACATTCATACACTCTGACAATCTTATATATAGGTTGAAATGGAGATGATTTTTTTTTACACCACATTACATGAAACTTGTCAAATGAAGAGTTGTGTTATGGAGGAATTTTAATATGGTGTTAGAGGAGATACGAGTTAATGAAGGACCAGAGGTACAGTCGCTGGCGGTGTGTAATATAATGTTTGGTGTTCCTGAGACTTGGGAGGGTCGGTAATTATCATCGTGTTTGTGACAGAGTTTGTGTTGTACTGAATGTCACGAGGTTGTGTGTGTGTGTGTGTGTGTGTGTAGCTGTGCTGGGAACTCAAGGTATGTGTTTGAGGCAGTTGTTTTATTCATGTGACTTGCTGGGAGACTTGACTTAGTTGGGCATTTGAACGATATTAAGCCTTGTGTATATGTGTGTGTGTGTGTGTGTGTGTGTGTGTGTGTGTGTGTGGTTAGTTTTTTTAGGTGCTTCAACTACCAGGGTTATTAAGCACCCATCGTTCACAAGCCTTGAGTAAGCAGAACAGACATTGGAAAACAGAAAAGCTGGCAGTCTGTCCATCATCCAAGGAGTATAACACAGGAAACATAACTCGTCGATGTTTTTTTTTATGAAGAGTTGATCCGCCAGCCAATATAATGGGACAAAAAAAGTCGTACAGTCGAGAAAAAGGGAGATTGGTCGGTCAATCAGCTAAGAGAGAGGTAGATGCTGAGGGTTGGAGACCATGGCCCACCACTCCGTTTGTCCTTATGTTTTATCTGTCCACAACTTTTAATTTTAATCTGCTTTCTACTTCCCCCTGGCCTTCCTAACCTCAGTGTCACCTATCTATGCATCTACCATTATCGAAAACACACACACACACACACACACACACACACACACGGGTTTGGATGATACGAATTCATTAACATATATCAACACAAAAGTCTAGCCAAACATACATAGACAAACACCCACATCTACCCACCCTCCCACTCACACATTTACCCATTCACACCCACTTTCACACTCACACTAATATCCACACACACACACACACACACACACACTGCGAGTATTTTTAAATAATGAGACAAGAAGACCTCCTTATTAACCTCGCCAGGAAATTAACACAACCCGTCCTACCCTGACCACACACTAAACTAACCTAACCTAACCTAACCTAACCTAACCTAACCTTCAAACTCTACCTAACATTTCCCCACAAAAGCCTGAAACTCCAGCATAAAACAGACTTGTATTCAGGTTTGAATTCGGATTTAATTTAGGGTTTTGTTTCGAGCTGGGATATAGGTTCGATTTTTGGGTTCGGGTTTGGGTTCAGATATGGCCTCAGGTTTCATATTTTGGTCAGTTTCGGGTTCGAACTCGGATTCAAGGTCGAACTCGGATTCGGTATCGTGTTCGGTTTCGGGTTCGTCTCGTGGCAACAACTCAGCACAAGTTCAAAATATAATTATGATACAGTGGAGGGAGGGAGAGAGGGAGGGAGAGAGACCTATACAAGAAGAATGTAACGAGGTGTTTAGGGAACTCGGTGAAAGGCGCCATTGTTGGACCTCCTAGTGAGTGTCTTCCCCCCGGAGGCGTCGTGAAGAAAAGGTGGAAGACGAGGCGTGAAGAATATACAGGATGTAGCTGACACTTTTAACGTGAGGAGGAGGAGGAGGAGAGGGAGGGGAAGGATGAGGAAGAGGAGGAGGACGAAGAGGAAGAGGAGGAGAAGGAAGAGGAAGAGGAGGAGGAGAAGGAAGAGGAAGAGGAAGAGGAGGAAGAGGGGAGGAGGAGGAAGAGGAGGAGGAGGGAGGAGGAGGAGGAGGAAGAGGAAGAGGAAGAGGAGGAGAAGGAAGAGGAAGAGGATGAGAAGGAAGAGAAGGAGGTGAGGAATACACAAGATGAGTCAGTTTATGT
>CAUDMG010002135.1:639012-711512 GCA_958450375.1 Homarus gammarus
TCTTGTGTTCCGCCATGTAGGTTTTATTTAGACTAGATTTTTTTTCCAAGTTCCAGCAGCAAGTTTCCCCTCTTGTAAACTCTCAACCCAGGGAATTAAAGTGCCTAACTGACCCTAAATAAACAGGGGTGGGTATTAAAGGTCAAAGGTCAAAGGGTCATAACTAGAGTCTATTCATTATGGAAAAGTCACTCTCTCTCTCTCGTCTTCGCTTGTGATTGGCCAGTTAAGAAAACATTATCCAATCATAATGCCATACGTCACACTGATGGACGGGACCGAGTGTGTCATTTTCAGAGTATAAATGTCACTTTATTACACCTAAGCCAGTATTTACTTGAGTCGTAAAGGGTTAAAACCACACACACAGGTGAAGGTTAGTGTCCAAAGGGTTAAAACCAGACACACAGGTGAAGGTTAGTGTCCAAAGGGTTAAAACCAGACACACAGGTGAAGGTTAGTGTCCAAAGGGTTAAAACCAGACACACAGGTGAAGGTTAGTGTCCAAAGGGTTAAAACCAAACACACAGGTGAAGGTTAGTGTCCAAAGGGTTAAAACCAAACACACAGGTGAAGGTTAATGTCCAAAGGGTTAAAACCAAACACACAGGTGAAGGTTAGTGTCCAAAGGGTTAAAACCAAACACACAGGTGAAGGTTAGTGTCCAAAGGGTTAAAACCAGACACACAGGTGAAGGTTAGTGTCCAAAGGGTTAAAACCAAACACACAGGTGAAGGTTAGTGTCCAAAGGGTTAAAACCAAACACACAGGTGAAGGTTATGTCCAAAGGGTTAAAACCAAACACACAGGTGAAGGTTAGTGTCCAAAGGGTTAAAACCAGACACAACGGTGAAGGTTAGTGTCCAAAGGGTTAAAACCAAACACACAGGTGAAGGTTAGTGTCCAAAGGGTTAAAACCAAACACACAGGTAAAGGTTAGTGTCCAAAGGGTTAAAACCAAACACACAGGTGAAGGTTAGTGTCCAAAGGGTTAAAACCAAACACACAGGTGAAGGTTAGTGTCCAAAGGGTTAAAACCAGACACACAGGTGAAGGTTAGTGTCCAAAGGGTTAAAACCAGACACACAGGTGAAGGTTAGTGTCCAAAGGGTTAAAACCAAACACACAGGTGAAAGTTAGTGTCCAAAGGGATAAAACCAAACACACAGGTGAAGGTTAGTGTCCAAAGGGTTAAAACCAAACACACAGGTGAAGGTTAGTGTCCAAAGGGTTAAAACCAGACACACAGGTAAAGGTTAGTGTCCAAAGGGTTAAAACCAGACACACAGGTGAAGGTTAGTGTCCAAAGGGTTAAAACCAGACACACAGGTGAAGGTTAGTGTCCAAAGGGTTAAAACCAGACACACAGGTGAAGGCTAGTGTCCAAAGGGTTAAAACGAAACACACAGGTGAAGGTTTGTGTCCAAAGGGTTAAAACCAGACACACAGGTTAAGGTTAGTGTCCAAAGGGCTATAACCAGACACACAGGTGAAGGTTAGTGTCCAAAGGGTTATAACCAGACACACAGGTGAAGGTTAGTGTCCAAAGGGCTAAAACCAAACACATAGGTGAAGGTTAGTGTCCAAAGGGTTAAAACCAGACACACAGGTGAAGGTCAGTGTCCAAAGGGTTAAAACCAAACACACAGGTGAAGGTTAGTGTCCAAAGGGTTAAAACCAAACACACAGGTGAAGGTTAGTGTCCAAAGGGTTAAAACCAAACACACAGGTGAAGGTTAGTGTCCAAAGGGTTAAAACCAGACACACAGGTGAAGGTCAGTGTCCAAAGGGTTAAAACCAAACACACAGGTGAAGGTCAGTGTCCAAAGGGTTAAAACCAAACACACAGGTGAAGGTCAGTGTCCAAAGGGTTAAAACCAAACACACAGGTAAAGGTTAGTGTCCAAAGGGTTAAAACCAAACACACAGGTGAAGGTTAGTGTCCAAAGGGTTAAAACCAAACACACAGGTGAAGGTTAGTGTCCAAAGGGTTAAAACCAAACACACAGGTGAAGGTTAGTGTCCAAAGGGTTAAAACCAAACACACAGGTGAAGGTTAGTGTCCAAAGGGTTAAAACCAAACACACAGGTGAAGGTTAGTGTCCAAAGGGTTAAAACCAAACACACAGGTGAAGGTTAGTGTCCAAAGGGTTAAAACCAAACACACAGGTGAAGGTTAGTGTCCAAAGGGTTAAAACCAAACACACAGGTGAAGGTTAGTGTCCAAAGGGTTAAAACCAAACACACAGGTGAAGGTTAGTGTCCAAAGGGTTAAAACCAAACACACAGGTGAAGGTTAGTGTCCAAAGGGTTAAAACGAAACACACAGGTGAAGGTTAGTGTCCAAAGGGTTAAAACCAAACACACAGGTGAAGGTTAGTGTCCAAAGGGTTAAAACCAAACACACAGGTGAAGGTTAGTGTCCAAAGGGTTAAAACCAAACACACAGGTGAAGGTCAGTGTCCAAAGGGTTAAAACCAAACACACAGGTGAAGGTTAGTGTCCAAAGGGTTAAAACCAAACACACAGGTGAAGGTTAGTGTCCAAAGGGTTAAAACCAAACACACAGGTGAAGGTTAGTGTCCAAAGGGTTAAAACAAACACACAGGTAAAGCTTAGTGTCCAAAGGGTTAAAACCAGACACACAGGTGAAGGTTAGTGTCCAAAGGGTTAAAACCAGACACACAGGTGAAGGTTAGTGTCCAAAGGGTTAAAACCAAACACACAGGCGAAGGTTAGTGTCCAAAGGGTTAAAACCAAACACACAGGTGAAGGTTAGTGTCCAAAGGGTTAAAACCAGACACACAGGTGAAGGTTAGTGTCCAAAGGGCTATAACCAGACACACAGGTGAAGGTTAGTGTCCAAAGGGCTATAACCAGACACACAGGTGAAGGTTAGTGTCCAAAGGGCTAAAACCAAACACATAGGTGAAGGTTAGTGTCCAAAGGGTTATAACCAGACACACAGGTGAAGGTTAGTGTCCAAAGGGCTAAAACCAAACACATAGGTGAAGGTTAGTGTCCAAAGGGTTAAAACCAGACACACAAGTGAAGGTCAGTGTCCAAAGGGTTAAAACCAAACACACAGGTGAAGGTTAGTGTCCAAAGGGTTAAAACCAAACACACAGGTGAAGGTTAGTGTCCAAAGGGTTAAAACCAGACACACAGGTGAAGGTCAGTGTCCAAAGGGTTAAAACCAAACACACAGGTGAAGGTTAGTGTCCAAAGGGTTAAAACCAAACACACAGGTGAAGGTTAGTGTCCAAAGGGTTAAAACCAAACACACAGGTGAAGGTTAGTGTCCAAAGGGTTAAAACCAAACACACAGGTGAAGGTTAGTGTCCAAAGGGTTAAAACCAAACACACAGGTGAAGGTTAGTGTCCAAAGGGTTAAACCCAAACACACAGGTGAAGGTTAGTGTCCAAAGGGTTAAAACCAAACACACAGGTGAAGGTTAGTGTCCAAAGGGTTAAAACCAAACACACAGGTGAAGGTTAGTGTCCAAAGGGTTAAAACCAAACACACAGGTGAAGGTTAGTGTCCAAAGGGTTAAAACCAAACACACAGGTGAAGGTTAGTGTCCAAAGGGTTAAAACCAAACACACAGGTGAAGGTTAGTGTCCAAAGGGTTAAAACCAAACACACAGGTGAAGGTTAGTGTCCAAAGGGTTAAAACCAAACACACAGGTGAAGGTTAGTGTCCAAAGGGTTAAAACGAAACACACAGGTGAAGGTTAGTGTCCAAAGGGTTAAAACCAAACACACAGGTGAAGGTTAGTGTCCAAACATAATCCTCAAATATAACCACGGAGATGAAGGGAAGGTTTACATTATTACTGTACCCATCCCCCCCTCCCTCGCCTTAGTCTTCACCCCTCCACCCCCGTCTCCAACCCCCACAGTCTCCAACTCCTCCCTCACTGGTCTCCACCCCCCCAGTCTCCACCCCCCGTCTCTAACCCCTCCCCCAGTCTCCACCCCCCACCACAGTCTCCTCCCCCAGTCTCCAACCCCCACATTCTCCAACTCCTCCCCCACTAGTCTCCACCCCCAGTCTCTAACCCCTCCCCCAGTCTCCAACCCCCAGTCTCCAACCCTACAGTCTCCTACCCCCAGTCTCCAACCCCCCAGTTTCCACCCTCCATAGTCTCTAACCCCTCCCCCCAGTCTCCAACCCCCCCAGTCTCCACCCCACAGTCTCCAACCCCCCAGTCTCCAACCCCCCAGTCTCCCCCCCCCCAGTCTCCTTTACCTTGTACCACACTACCTGGGTTGCATTGATCGCTACAAAAACAAGTCCATTCCAACTGTTGTAAAAATCATCAACGTTTCGTAGATAACTTGTGTGTTGAGTCCGTGTTTCACTTTCTCTTTGTACTGAATTTATACTGAAAGCTTTTATTAAACGACTCTCTCTCTCTCTCTCTCTCTCTCTCTCTCTCTTACTATTTCACCACGTTTTTATACATATATTTACACGTCTTTTACATATTTCCAACTTTTTCAGACTGTAAATTTATTTCAAAAAGTGTGACAGCGGCAGAACCTAACACAGAGCCGCGACCTCCTCTCCAGCAAACACTCGGCCGTGACCGACGCAGGTGCTAGTGGACGTCTAAGAACCTCGTGAGTGCTGGTTGAGGGTTCTTAAACTGAGACACACACTACAGGCTCCTGGCAGAATTTGTATGTGGTATAGACAGTCAGTGAGGGTTCTGATACCCGTGTATAGAGTCAGTGGGGGTTCTAGAAGCGGTATACAGGCAGCGGGGGTTCTGGAAGTGGTATGGACAGTCAGCTGGGGTTCTGGAAGTGGAATAGACAGTCAGCGGGGGTTCTGGTAGCGGTATAGACAGTCAGCGGGGGTTCTGGTAGCGGTATAGACAGTCAGCTGGGGTTCTGGTAGCGGTATAGACAGTCAGCTGGGGTTCTGGTAGCGGTATAGACAGTCAGCGGGGGTTCTGGTAGCGGTATTGACAGTCAGCGGAACACATATCTACTTTATTGCTTACTTTATGAAGCAAGTGAAGCAAGAACTTGAGGAAATACACACTGTTGGTTTTTTTAGAATTATTTGTTTACCTTATCTCAGTTATAAACCCGAGAAACAAACACAACTTATTGTTTACACTTAGATTCCTCTGTTTACTTTGTGCCACTTAAGTAAACAGTGAAGAGTTTGGAGGAGGAAGATATGACGCCCGTGCAAAGTGACTCGGGACCTATGACTCGGGACCTATGACTCGGGAGCTGTGACTCGGGACCTGTGACTCGGGACCCGTGACTCGGGTGTTGTAGGTCAAGGTCACAGCTTTGGAAAAACAACCCCCAAGTTGTGAGAGTCGGCGGCTCACCCGAGTGTAGTGTTAGCCACAGGTTGTGTCACTGGTGTCAGTTACCTTGTTAGTGGTGTCAGGTCTTGACACACTCCCAGTATGGTGCCAGGTCTTGACACACTCCCAGTATGGTGCCAGGTCTTGACACACTCCCAGTATGGTGCCAGGTCTTGACGCACTCCCAGTATGGTGCCAGGTCTTGACACACTCCCAGTATGGTGCCAGGTCTTGACACACTCCCATTATGGTGCCAGGTCTTGACACACTCCCAGTATGGTGCCAGGTCTTGACACACTCCCAGTATGGTGCCAGGTCTTGACACACTCCCATTATGGTGCCAGGTCTTGACACACTCCCAGTATGGTGTCAGGTCTTGACACACTCCCAGTATGGTGTCAGATCTTGACACACTCACAGTATGGTGCCAGATCTTGACATACTCCCAGTATGGTGCCAGGTCTTGACACACTCCCAGTATGGTGCCAGGTCTTGACACACTCCCAGTATGGTGCCAGGTCTTGACACACTCCCAGTATGGTGCCAGGTCTTGACACACTCCCAGTATGGTGCCAGGTCTTGACACACTCCCAGTATGGTGTCAGGTCTTGACACACTCCCAGTATGGTGCCAGGTCTTGACACACTCCCAGTATGGTGCCAGGTCTTGACACACTCAAAGTATGGTGCCAGGTCTTGACACACTCACAGTATGGTGCCAGGTCTTGACATACTCCCAGTATGGTGCCAGGTCTTGACACACTCCCAGTATGGTGTCAGGTCTTGACACACTCCCAGTATGGTGCCAGATCTTGACACACTCCCAGTATGGTGTCAGGTCTT
The DNA here is from genome assembly GCA_958450375.1 of Homarus gammarus. Lineage (NCBI taxonomy): Eukaryota > Metazoa > Arthropoda > Malacostraca > Decapoda > Nephropidae > Homarus > Homarus gammarus. The sequence continues at coordinate 645,189 of CAUDMG010002135.1, forward strand.
GACACACTCCCAGTATGGTGCCAGGTCTTGACACACTCCCAGTATGGTGCCAGGTCTTGACACACTCCCAGTTTGGTGTCAGGTCTTGACACACTCCCAGTATGGTGCCAGGTCTTGACACACTCTCAGTATGGTGTCACGTCTTGACACACTCCCAGTATGGTGTGTCAGGTCTTGAAACACTCCCAGTATGGTGCTAGGTCTTGACACAGTCCCAGTATGGTGTGTCAGGTCTTGAAACACTCCCAGTATGGTGCTAGGTCTTGAAACACTCCCAGTATGGTGCTAGGTCTTGACACAGTCCCAGTATGGTGTCAGGTCTTGACACACTCCCAGTATGGTGTGTCAGGTCTTGAAACACTCCCAGTATGGTGCTAGGTCTTGAAACACTCCCAGTATGGTGCCAGGTCTTGACACACTCCCAGTATGGTGTGTCAGGTCTTGAAACACTCCCAGTATGGTGCCAGGTCTTGACACACTCCCAGTATGGTGTGTCAGGTCTTGACACACTCCCAGTATGGTGTCAGGTCTTGAAACACTCCCAGTATGGTGCCAGGTCTTGACACACTCCCAGTATGGTGCTAGGTCTTGACACAGTCCCAGTATGGTGCCAGGTCTTGACACACTCCCAGTATGGTGCTAGGTCTTGACACACTCCCAGTATGGTGTGTCAGGTCTTGAAACACTCCCAGTATGGTGCCAGGTCTTGACACACTCCCAGTATGGTGCTAGGTCTTGACACACTCCCAGTATGGTGCTAGGTCTTGAAACACTCCCAGTATGGTGCCAGGTCTTGACACAGTCCCAGTATGGTGTCTTAGCGTGATGTGGTCTAAACTGAAATTAATTTCCATTGCTTTTATCTCATTATCATTTTAATCATAAATTAATTAGTAGCGCCTGAAGGAACTAATTACCATAACTCTACAATGGCTGACGTGAATTAATTCACAGCGTGACAAAGAAAAGCAGAATATATATATATATATATATATATATATATATATATATATATATATATATATATATATATATATATATATATATATATATAAAATTCCTCCATTCGTATGTTCTATGGCTGGGGGAGGACTGGCTGTGACCTGTGACCTGCTCTAGTGGCAGGAGGAAGGACTGGCTGCGACCTATGGCTGGCTGTGACCTGCTCTAGTGACAAGAGATAGGACTGGCTGTGACCTATGACCTGCTCTAGTAACAGGAGGAAGGACTGGCTGTGACCTGCTCTAGTAGCAGGAGGAAGGACTGGCTGTGACCTATGGCTGGCTGTGACCTGCTCTAGTGACAGGAGATAGGACTGGCTGTGACCTATGGCTGGGGGGAGAGCATACAACCGTTGGGTCAGGAGGTGGAACTGTTTTTTATTGGGCCGCCACGACCCATAAATACACAGTGAAAAGACAAAGTGGGTCCCATAGGCCGTTAGGGACAGTATGGCTACAACACCGTGTACAGTATACTAAGCCCTCGGTACACACAAGGAGGCAGCATGGTCGGCAATGCTCTCAGTCGCATTCACTTCCCCAAGTTACAAAGTTAGGGACCCATTTACAGCTGGGTAAACTGGCAAACATATTGTAGACGGATGAATATAGTTTCATTTTCGCTCTCACAGTAACTATAGCTTTATCTTAGCTGGACGGTGGCGCTGACCAAGGAGTGGCAACATGTCTTTGTCAGGCTAGAACAGCTATTCATAGTGTTAGCTGACAGTGCTGTACCAACCTCTGGGGGCTTGGTGTTAGGTCTGGGGCCTGGGAGGCGGGCTAGTGTGAGGGGTCAGGGTTGGTGTGAGGGCCATGTGAGAGATGAGGGCTGGTGTAAGGGTTGGTATGAGGGCTGGTGTGGGGACCGTATGAAGGCTGAGGGCTGGAGTGAGGATCGTGTGAAGGCTGGCAGGCCGACACACACACACAAGGTAACTGGGGTAAGGTCTATCCTACTCGACTGTGACAAGTACACGACTCTCCCCTTGCCCTCCCCTCTCTTCCTGCCACCACAAATGTCCTCCATCCTTCGTGCTCTCACCCGTGTTATTATGTGTCCTATAAGTCCTCACCTGACCTAACCTGACCTAAATACTTTTGACCTTGCCGCTCCTAGAGAGAGAGAGAGAGAGAGAGAGAGAGAGAGAGAGAGAGAGAGAGAGAGAGAGAGAGAGAGAGAGAGAGAGAGAGAGAGAGTGTGTGTTGTTGTCTATTCCTGTGTACGTCCTACCAAGCGCCCGCACGTCTCTTGTAAACACGATAACTCTAAAACTAAGCATTAGATTTAGACCAAACTCAGTATATTGATGTAGCATAACAAAGTCTCACTTAGGTTTACATTCAGCAGGTTCTGTTGACCAAATTATAGAGTTATGAGCCGCTGAACTTGGCTGGGGCGCGGCATGGCGAGGGTGAGGGGACGTAAACAAGTTCAGCGTCGGCTTTATTCACTTTAAAATGGACAACTCGAAGGAAGTGTTGTCAGCCCCAGGTGGTGGATGTTCTGCCTGTCACTAGGAGGAAGTTTGTTCTCCTGAGAGCCGGGAGGTGGAAGTTAATGGTAGAGGAGGGGGGCGACTCACTCAACTGGATGATAATAATAATAATAATAATAATAATAATAATAATACGAGGTGGCTGGTGCAGGAGTACTAATGGGGGGGGGGGGGGCGAGAGGGGCGGGAGGGAGGGGGGGGGGCGAGGGGAGGCGCGACTTACTGCTCCTCCCTCCCTCCCGGAGTCCCGTCTCAGTGGGCCTCTCAGCTGACCCATTGTGTTGACTATACTAATGGGCCCCTTTCCAAACAGGGTACGATTATAATGGGTCCCAACCCTAATGGCACCAATCTTTATAGGATTTATATCTATTAAGCAACTGATATTCTTGGCCCCATGATGACTGATGCCCATGAAGAGTGGGGCCCATAATGACTGGGGCCCATGATGACTGATGTCCATTATGACTGGGACCCATGATGATTGGGCCCCATGAAGACTGGGCCCCATGAAGACTGATGCCCTTGATGAGTGGGGTCCATGATGACTGAGGCCCATGATGACTGAGGCCTATGATGACTGAAGCCTATGAGGACTGGGGCCCATTTAACATCTCATCCTGCTTGCCATTAGAATTCTCAAATATGTAATGAATTTGCGTTAACAATGTTGGTAAAGTCTTAACTCTTTCTAACAATCCTCCTCACAATCCTCCTCACAATCCTCCTCACAAACTACAACAAAACCTTCCTCACAACTTACAATTTTCCTCATAACCTACAACACCAGAACAACAATCACACACTATGTCTACATTATGTGTACGCTAATACAAGGCTTCCATTATGACTCAGAATATGGTAAAAAAAAATGTCTCACGTGAATACAAGGTTTCTAATATGTCTTCAACATTTTATAATTATGTCTTGGCGTGAAAATATTTATTACACCAGGTTCATCTTGTATCTGAGTTGATTAAAATTATTCCTTAAAATATAATCTTCAATAATCTGTTACCTGAGAGATAATTACCTGTCTTAATTAATCACCAGGTGCATATACACCTTTAATCTGGTACATTCATCCAATATAACCTAACCTCTTTGATTAATTACAATATATAATCCATTTACTCCTTGATAATTTAAATATAATCCTTCGTAATTATCTTCTTCTACAGGTAATAATTTCAAATAATAATAAGTAATTAAGGGACATGTGACGTTGATCTACCTTCAGAGGGGCCAAATGGACTCACTGTCCAGACTTTAATGAAAAACTAACACGAGATGCTCTTAAAGGGGGGCAGGGAGGAGGGGGGAGAGGGGTAGGGGAGGGGAGAAGAGGAGGGAGAGGGGTAGGGGAGAAGGGGGGAGGGGAGGTAGGGTAGGGAAAGGGGGAAATGATAGGGGAAGAGGGAAGAGGAGAGAGGAGAGGAGAAAGGGGTAGGAGGGAGAAGGTAAGGGGAGGGGGAAGGTAAAGGGAGGGGGAAGGTTAAGGGAGGGGGGAGCTAAGGGGAGGGGAGGGGGAAGGGGAAGGTGCCAAAATCTGATAAGAAGACCTGAGGATAATGTTATCAAGGTGTTTTTAGTAAGAGATTTGCATACTCAATTCCTGTCAACCCCTTAAGGACGATGGTTTAGGTTTTAACTTGAGCCATCGTTCTTAAAGGGTTAAAACTTAAACCACCGTTCTTAAAGGGTTAAAACTTAAACCATCGTTCTTATTGGGTTAAAACTTAAACCATCGTTCTTAAAGGGTTAAAACTTAAGCCATCGTCCTTATCGGGTTAAAACTTAAACCATCGTCCTTAAAGGGTTAAGACTTAAGCCATCGTGCTTATCGGGTTAAAACTTAAACCATCGTCCTTAAAGGGTTAAAACTTAAACCACCGTCCTTATCGGGTCAAAACTTAAACCATCGTCCTTATCGGGTTAAAACTTAAACCATCGTCCTTATCGGGTCAAAACTTAAACCATCGTCCTTATCGGGTTAAAACTTAAACCATCGTCCTTATCGGGTTAAAACTTAAACCATCGTCCTTAAAGGGTTAAGACTTAAACCATCGTCCTTATCGGGTTAAAACTTAAACCATCGTCCTTAAAGGGTTAAAACTTAAACCATCGTCCTTATCGGGTTAAAACTTAAACCATCGTCCTTATCGGGTTAAAACTTAAACCATCGTCCTTATCGGGTTAAAACTTAAACCATCGTCCTTATCGGGTTAAAACTTAAACCATCGTTCTTAAAGGGTTAAAACTTAAACCATCGTCCTTAAAGGGTTAAAACTTAAAACATCGTCCTTAAAGGGTTGAAACTTAAACCATCGTCCTTAAAGGGTTAAAACTTAAACCATCGTTCTTAAAGGGTTAAAACTTAAACCATCGTCCTTAAAGGGTTAAAACTTAAACCATCGTCCTTAAAGGGTTAAAACTTAAACCATCGTTCTTAAAGGGTTGAAACTTAAACCATCGTCCTTAAAGGGTTAAAACTTAAACCATCGTTCTTAAAGGGTTAAAACTTAAACCATCGTCCTTAAAGGGTTAAAACTTAAACCATCGTCCTTATAGAGTTAAAACTTAAACCATCGTTCTTAAAGGGTTGAAACTTAAACCATCGTCCTTAAGGGGTTAAAACTTAAACCATCGTCCTTAAGGGGTTAAAACTTAAACCATCGTCCTTAAAGGGTTAAAACTTAAACCATCGTCCTTAAGGGGTTAAAACTTAAACCATCGTCCTTAAAGGGTTAAAACTTAAACCATCGTCCTTATCGGGTTAAAACTTAAACCATCGTCCTTATCGGGTTAAAACTTAAACCATCGTCCTTATCGGGTTAAAACTTAAACCATCGTCCTTATCGGGTTAAAACTTAAACCATCGTTCTTAAAGGGTTAAAACTTAAACCATCGTCCTTAAAGGGTTAAAACTTAAAACATCGTCCTTAAAGGGTTGAAACTTAAACCATCGTCCTTAAAGGGTTAAAACTTAAACCATCGTTCTTAAAGGGTTAAAACTTAAACCATCGTCCTTAAAGGGTTAAAACTTAAACCATCGTCCTTAAAGGGTTAAAACTTAAACCATCGTTCTTAAAGGGTTGAAACTTAAACCATCGTCCTTAAAGGGTTAAAACTTAAACCATCGTCTAGGTTAAACTTAAACCATGTCCTTAAAGGGTTAAAACTTAAACCATCGTCCTTAGGTTAAACTAACATCGTCTAAGGGTTAAAACTTAAACCATCGTCCTTAAGGGGTTAAAACTTAAACCATCGTCCTTAAGGGGTTAAAACTTAAACCATCGTCCTTAAAGGGTTAAAACTTAAACCATCGTCCTTAAACAGCAAGACCATTTCTCGCTACACTATGACTTAAATATACTTCAAATGTCTTTTATTGTTAGTTCCAAAATGTCAGGAAAAAATTGGTCATAATGTCTACCTGAATGAGACAAGTATGAGTCACCTGGCCGGCACTGCACTGTACCTCGTCTCGCTTCCTCAACTGTATATGCAGGTGCTTATTGGCAGCTGGACCGACAATAGGGTGTGAGTGAGCGTAATATGCACTTATCCACTGCAGGTTGAGATGAATGAATGAATGAATGAATGAACGATTGAATGAATGAATGAATGATATGTAATAGAATATAATAACTAATATAGTATCGCATGAGTTAAAACTACATTGAAGATTTTGTTTTATATATGTGTTAATGCACAGGTAAGTACTCGCACAGACAGGTAAGTATATTACTAATCAGAGGTATGTACTCGTGCTGACAGGTAAGTATTTGTACTCGTAAAATCATGCTCGATTTACAAGTGTGTTAAATTACCAACAAAACTTAAATCCACGTCACCACCAAAAAAGCTTTAATCTACCTTATCAAAAACAAACCATACATCTACGTCATCATAAACAAAGCTTTCACCCCCTACATCAATAAAACTTTCACCCCTACATCAATAAAGCTTTCACCCCCTACAACAATACAACTTTCACCCCTACATCAATAAAGCTTTCACCCCCTACATCAATAAAGCTTTCACCCCCTACATCAATAAAGCTTTCACCCCCTACAACAATACAACTTTCACCCCTACATCAATAAAGCTTTCACCCCCTACATCAATAAAGCTTTCACCCCCTACATCAATAAAGCTTTCACCCCTACATCAATAAAGCTTTCACCCCCTACATCAATAAAGCTTTCACCCCCTACATCAATAAAACTTTCACCCCCTACATCAATAAAGCTTTCACCCCCTACATCAATAAAGCTTTCACCCCTACATCAATAAAGCTTTCACCCCCTACATCAATAAAGCTTTCACCCCTACATCAATAAAGCTTTCACCCCCTACATCAATAAAGCTTTCACCCCTACATCAAGAAAGCTTTCACCCATCAACATCATCAACTCATACACCAACAAATGATAAGCAAAAACTAATGACTCATTAAACTTTCTATGACGACCTGGGAAAAAAATCCATCGTGATTTTTTCTCCCAGGAAGTTCAAGGCGAAGTTGATGTTGTTTGCAAAGGTAATTACTTCCGCCTGTGTTATAAAAGCCAGTCAGTAGTGCGTTTACCAAGTTGGTCTGACAAGGAGTTGACTGTTTCCAGCAGGTGTGTGTCTGTGTGTCTGTGAGTTAGTGTGTTTGTGTGTCTGTGAAATTGTGTCTGTGTCTTGTGTTTGTGTGTCTTGTGTTTGTGTGTCTTGTGTTTGTGTGTCTCTGTGAAATTGTATGTTTGTAATAATAATAATAATAATAATGATAATAATAATAAAAAACGGTTTATTAATAGAGTTGCAGCCGGTGGCTGAAAATATACAAACTTACATTTGATTTACACATAATGATATGCGTTGAATACATTTACAGGGCTGTACAGTACATAAATCAGGAGTTGTTTATTATTTTAACAATAGATGGGATGGTGCTATTCTTATATCTATCGGTGCGGGCTCTTATGGGCTGAATTTTGTTGTAGTGGCGGACTGCGCGAGGTGAGTGGGGGACTGACTGCCGGTGGCGGGAGGTGGCGATGACGAGGATGGTGCAGTAGTCCACTGCCAAGCCTTGCAAGTGCAGTGGAGGTCACTGAGGGATAGCTTTTCCAGGGTGGAGAGAGCGTTGTTGTAGCCGGAGTCGTCTGCGCCGAGCATGATTCTGCAGGCTCTCTTCTGTACCTTCTCTAGCTGACGTTGTTGGGTAGAGTTGAGAGAAGACGACCAGGCTGGTGACGCATACGTAAATTTGGTGAGAATAAAGGCGTTGTAGATGGTCCTCAGCTCTGGCGTGGGTGCCCCAAGTGACCTAAGTCGTTGTAGCATGTAGAGTCGGTACGAGGCTGCCTTGATTGTGTTGTTTACATGGGCCTTCCAGTCCAGTCTGTGGTCTATGGTAACACCCAGGAGTTTGGCAGACTGCACCAGCTGGAGAGGATGGGCACCCACTGTGACTGCTGGAGCTTGCACTGGAGTGGTGGCGGTATTGAAGTGCATGACTACGGTTTTGATGTGGTTGGTGGTGACCTTGTTCTCCGTAGTCCATGCCTGTAGCCTGTCCAGGGTGCCTTGTAGCGATGAGTAGTCTGGTGAGGTGTTGTCCACTGTAGCCCCCACAGTGCAGTCATCCACGTGCTTCCACCTGTGAGGAGTGTCTGTGTGTTTGTGTGTCCTTAGGTCTGTGTCCGTGAATTTGTGTGCGTTCATAACACACACACACACACACACACACACACACACGGCACCTTGCTTGAGGACACTAATTACATCATCAATTGTAAATAAGTAATTAAAACAGGGAAGCAAATCACACACACGACCTAATTACTGTTCACAGACTAATTATTAATGAGCCTTTGTGTTGTGTTCTGTTTAATTGCTACGACAGGTAAGAGGGGATAAAGGTGGCGTGATGTGTAGGTGGAGGTGTGGGGGTGTGTGGGTGGGTGGGTCGGGGTGTGTGGGTGGAGGTGTGTAGGTGGGGGTGTGAAGGAGGGGGTGTGTAGGTGGGGGTGTGTAGGTGGGGGTGTGTGGGTCGGGGTGTGTGGTGTCGGGGTGTGTGGGTCGGGGTGTGTGGCAGGGGTGTGTAGGTGGGGGTGTGTAGGTGGGGGTGTGTGGGTCGGGGTGTGTGGGTCGGGGTGTGTGGGTCGGGGTGTGTGGGTGGAGGTGTGTAGGTGGGGGTGTGAAGGAGGGGGTGTGTAGGTGGGGGTGTGTAGGTGGGGGTGTGTAGGTGGGGGTGTGTAGGTGGGGGTGTGTAGGTGGGGGTGTGTGGCGGGGGTGTGTGGTGAGGGTGTGTGGCGGGGGTGTGTGGGTGGAGGTGTGTAGGTGGGGGTGTGTAGGTGGGGGTGTGTGGGTGGGGGTGTGTGGGTGGGGGTGTGTGGGTGGAGGTGCGTGGGTGGGGGTGTGTGGGTGGGAGTGTGTAGGTGGGGGTGTGTAGGTGGGGGTGTGTGGGTGGAGGTGCGTGGGTGAGGGTGTGTGGAGGGGGTGTGTAGGTGGGGGTGTGTAGGTGGGGGTGTGTAGGTGGGGGTGTGTGGCGAGGGTGTGTGGCGGGGGTGTGTGGGTGGGGGTGTGTGGGTGGAGGTGTGTAGGTGGGGGTGTGTAGGTGGGGGTGTGTAGGTGGGGGTGTGTAGGTAGGGGTGTGTAGGTGGGGGTGTGTAGCGGGGGTGTGTGGCGAGGGTGTGTGGCGGGGATGTGTGTGGGTGGGGGTGTGTAGGTGGGGGTGTGTGGCGAGGGTGTGTGGCGGGGGTGTGGTGGCGGGGGTGTGTAGGTGGGGGTGTGTAGGTGGGGGTGTGTAGGAGGGGGTGTGTAGGTGGGGGTGTGTAGGAGGGGGTGTGTAGGTGGGGGTGTGTGGAGGGGGTGTGTAGGTGGGGGTGTGTAGGTGGGGGTGTGTCGGTGGGGGTGTGTAGGTGGGGGTGTGTAGGTGGGGGTGTGTAGGTGGGGGTGTGTCGGTGGGGATGTGTGGCGGGGGTGTGTAGGTGGGGGTGTGTGGCGGGGGTGTGTAGGTGGGGGTGTGTGGCGAGGGTGTATAGGGGGAAGTGGGGGTGTAGGGTGTGTGTGTGTGTGCGCGTTTAATAATAATAATAATAATAATAATAATAATAATAATAATAATAATAATAATAATAATATTTATAATAATTATAATAATAATAATAATAATAATAATAATAATAATAATAATAATATTTATAATAATTATAATAATAATAATAATAATAATAATAATAATAATAATTAACGGTTTATTGAAAGAGCATGGCAGCCGGAAGGATGAAATATAGAATTCCAAGTCCTCATGGGCCCCAGTCCTCTTGTGTTTCAGGTCTGGTGGGCCCCAATCTACCTAGTCACGTCTTAGCAGGCCCCAACCAAGCCATCAGGAATTGAGCTCCGTGACTCCGTCTTAATATGCCCAAATCTGGTCAGTAGGTCTGATGCCCAGTCCTATTTGGCCCCAGTCCAAGTAGACCCTAACCAGACCATCAGATTTGACGCCCAGTAGCTCCAATCCTGATATCCTAAGGGTTACGATTGGTTAGCAAAGGGCCTATCAGGACTGGATCCCATTCGGAGTGAAACCCATTTGCCTGGCAGCCTCGTCTGACAGCGGAAAGCCAATCTTCACAAGCAACTGATCACGAGGGAGCTGAGGACGGCCGTGTTGCAGCACAATACAACTCACCAGCGTGTGTGGGGGGCGGTATTTGACCAGGAATCAGTGAGGATGGAGCAGACAAACGCACGGACGCTCCACCCACCGAGGGAGGAAACACCTTTATGTATACCGTTCTACTCTGTACTCATCAACTTGTGTACGTAGATATATACACATATGTATTCTGTACGTATGATATGGAACTAGCGACCCTTAAGACAGGAAACGAGCGCTGTACTCACTCAGCGACTACAACCAATACCTAACACAAGCTGACCCATTAAGACAAGGAGGTACAGGAAACAACATGAAATACTCTTATGTGCATTAGTATTAACGAGCATTATATCACGTTATTACTCTGACATAAACAGTATTAAAAGGCATCCATCACCAGGTATAAACAAACCACATATAAGCCCCACCAGTAGATGCCAGATAATGCAATAAGCGTACAGGGAATCTTGACCCTAATAGACACCTTTAATATATATCAGAAAAAAGTGTTAGGTTAGGTTAGGTTTGGTTAGGTTAGGTTAAGTTAGGTTAGGTTAGGTTAGGTTAGGTTAAGTTAGGTTAGGTTAGGTTAAGTTAAGTTAAGTTAAGTTAGGTTAGGTTAGGTTAGGTTAAGTTAGGTTAGGTTGGGTTAAGTTAGGTTAGGTTAAGTTAAGTTAGGTTAGGTTAAGTTAAGTTAGGTTAGGTTAGGTTAAGTTAGGTTAGGTTAGGTTAAGTTAGGTTAGGTTAGGTTAGGTTAGGCTAGGTTAGGTTAAGTTAGGTTAGGTTAGGTTAGGTTAAGTTAGGTTAGGTTAGGTTAAGTTAGGTTAGGTTAAGTTAAGTTAGGTTAGGTTAGGTTAAGTTAAGTTAGGTTAGGTTAGGTTAAGTTAGGTTAGGTTAGGTTAAGTTAGGTTAGGTTAGGTTAAGTTAGGTTAGGTTAGGTTAGGCTAGGTTAGGTTAAGTTAGGTTAGGTTAGGTTAGGTTAGGTTAGGTTAAGTTAGGTTAGGTTAGGTTAGGTTAAGTTAGGTTGGGTTAGGTTAGGTTAAGTTAGGTTAGGTTAAGTTAGGTTAGGTTAGGTTAGGTTAGGTTAGGTTAGGTTAGGTTAGGTTAGGAAAGACTTAATCATTGCCTAGAGTATGAATATCAATAGCAAAGGCATTAAGTTTTGTGGAGGTTGATGGCCTTAATGTAATGGAGAGAGATTCTGATGAGGGGCTACAATTGTGTTTAACGAAGTGAGAGAGAGAGAGGGGGAGGGGGTATACGGAGAAACAAAGGAGAGATAAAGAGGAGGAGAGAGAGAGAGAGAGAGAGAGGGGGGGAGGGTATACGGAGAAACAAAGGAGAGATAAAGAGGAGGAGAGAGAGAGAGAGAGAGAGGGGGGGGGAGGGTATACGGAGAAACAAAGGAGAGATAAAGAGGAGGAGAGAGAGAGAGAGAGAGAGGGGGGGGGAGGGTATACGGAGAAACAAAGGAGAGATAAAGAGGAGGAGGAGAGAGAGAGAGAGAGAGAGAGAGAGAGAGAGAGAGACGGGGGAGAAGAACAAGAACCAGAATAAAAAGAACAAGAACAACAAGAACAACAAGAACAACAAGCACAAGAACAACAAGAACAACAATAACAAGAATAACAAGAACAACAAGAACAAGAAAAACAAAAAGAACAAGAACAAGAACAAAAAGAACAAGAACAACAAGAACAACAAGAACAACAAGCACAAGAACAACAAGAACAACAATAACAAGAATAACAAGAACAACAAGAACAAGAAAAACAAAAAGAACAAGAACAAGAACAAAAAGAACAAGAACAACAAGAACAACAAGAACAAGAATAACAAGAACAACAAGAACAAGAACAACAAGAACAAGAACAACAAGAACAACAAGAACAAGAATAACAAGAACAACAAGAACAAGAACAACAAGAACAAGAACAACAAGAACAAGAACAACAAGAACAAGAATAACAAGAACAACAAGAACAAGAACCACAAGAACAAGAACAACAAGAACAAGAACATCAAGAACAAGAATAACAAGATCAACAAGAACAAGAACAACAAGAACAAGAACAACAAGAACAAGAATAACAAGAACAACAAAAAGAACAAGAACAAGAACAACAAAAAGAACAAGAACAAGAACATCAAAAAGAACAACAAGAACAAGAACAACAAGAACAACAAGAACAAGAACAAGAACAACAAAAAGAACAAGAACAAGAACAACAAGAACAAGAATTACAAGAACAAGAACAACAAAAAGAACAAGAACAAGAACAACAAGAACATCAAGCACTAATTACAAAAAGACACAGAGGAAGGTAAAGGAAAAGAGAGAGAGAGAGAGAGAGAGAGAGAGAGAGAGAGAGAGAGAGAGAGAGAGAGAGAAGGGGGCTTGAGAGTCATTGAATTAAAGAAAGAGATAGAATAGAGAAATGGAGTGAAAGAGAAGACAAATATTGACAGAGAAAGAGAGAGAGAGAGAGAGAGAGAGAGAGAGAGAGAGAGAGAGAGAGAGAGAGAGAGAGAGAGAGAGAGAGAGAGACCCCAGTCAACGGATGATGAAAATGTGGGGAGGAATTTTCATAAGATGACTGATATTATTCCTCAACTCCTCTTACTTCCTCAACCTTCTTACTCCTATGTCCTAGTGGGCCCCTAGTCCTAATGGGCCCTTAGATCTAATAGACCCTTAGTTCTGATGGGCTTCTAGATCTAATGGGCCCTTAGATCTAATAGAACCTTAAATCTAATGGGGCTTTAGTTCTAATGGACCGCTAGATCTAATGGGCCCCTAGATCTAATGGGGCCCTAGATCCAATGGGGCTCTAGATCTAATGGGTCCTAGTTCTAATGGGCCCTCGTTCTCATGATCCTCTGGTTTTAATGGGCCGTCGTCCTCATGGGCCCTTAGTTCTAATGGGATTAACACTTGTGACACACACACACACACACACACACACACACACACACACACACACACACACACACACACTCAACACTGTTCACTAACAACAGTAACACAACAGAGACAGGTGTAGACAGGTGTACAAACGGGTGTAGAGACAGAAATACAAAGATAGGTGCACAGAGGCAGATGTTCAGACAGGTGTAGCGATAGGTATAGACAGGTATACAGAAGCAACTATTCAGACAGATGTACAGAGACAGATGTAAAGATGATAGATGTACATACAGGTATACAGAAGCAGGTGTTCAGATAGATGTACACCAGACAGATGTACAAAGGCAGGTGTACAGAGTCATCTTGACCACCACTACCTAGCCAGCATGACAAACACTCCTACACCAAGTTTATAAACATTAATCAATAAAGCTTTTCTCTCTCGTTCCTTAAGTCAATTCACAAAGCTCCAATACGGTAATTATTTCTCGTAAACAGATATATAAAAATAAACGTAACTGACTTAACTTAAATAAAAAAAAATACGATAATTCCCCCCCCCCCCAAAAAAAAAATATATATATATTCAATACCCAGATAGTAATATTTACTTAGCACCCGCAGTTAAGAGACAAATTTAAACAGAGGAACTTTTATAAAAATCCATTAATTTATTTTAGCGCCGTATTTCCTTAACTGTTTACATTAACTTAACAAATGAATGAAAATAAGTTAGGGTCGTTTCCCCTCACACAAAAAATCAGGGCCTATTTTTTCACCTCTTGTTAATGAAAGTTTACCCGATTATGGTTACAATTTCAATGTTATTTCCAATGTTATTTTTTATCTTTTAAATGAAGGTATTTAATTGTGGTGGTTTGGCTGTTAATTTGGTGTTATTACTGTGCGTGATTACGGAGTGTGATCTTCAGGTGGGTTTCTGTATTGTATCTGAGAGGGACGCTGCGAGAAGTACGCTGTGAGAGGGACGCTGTGAGAGGGACGCTGTGAGAGGGACGCTGCGAGAGGGACGCTGCGAGAGGGACGCTGTGAGAGGGACGCTGTAAGAGGGACGCTGCGAGAAGTACGCTATGAGAGGGACGCTACGAGAGGGACGCTGTGAGAGGGACGTTGTGAGAGGGACGCTGCGAGAAGTACGCTGTGAGAGGGACGCTGCGAGAGGGACGCTGTGAGAGGGACGTTGTGAGAGGGACGCTGCGAGAAGTACGCTGTGAGAGGGACGCTGCGAGAGGGACGCTGCGAGAGGGACGCTGTGAGAGGGACGCTGCGAGAGGGACGCTGTGAGAGGGACGCTGTGAGAGGGACGCTGCGAGAGGGACGCTGCGAGAGGGACGCTGCGAGAGGGACGCTGTGAGAGGGACGCTGTGAGAGGGACGCTGTGAGAGGGACGCTGCGAGAGGGACGCTGCGAGAAGTACGCTGTGAGAGGGACGCTGCGAGAGGGACGCTGTGAGAGGGACGTTGTGAGAGGGACGCTGCGAGAAGTACGCTGTGAGAGGGACGCTGCGAGAGGGACGCTGCGAGAGGGACGCTGTGAGAGGGACGCTGTGAGAGGGACGCTGTGAGAGGGACGCTGCGAGAGGGACGCTGCGAGAGGGACGCTGTGAGAGGGACGCTGTGAGAGGGACGCTGTGAGAGGGACGCTGCGAGAGGGACGCTGTGAGAGGGACGCTGTGAGAGGGACGCTGCGAGAGGGACGCTGTGAGAGGGACGCTGTGAGAGGGAGGGACGCTGTGAGAGGGACGCTGTGAGAGGGAGGGACGCTGCGAGAGGGACGCTGTGAGAGGGACGCTGCGAGAGGGACGCTGTGAGAGGGACGCTGCGAGAGGGACGCTGCGAGAGGGATGCTGAGAGAGGGACATTGTGAGAGGGACGCTGCGAGAGGGACGCTGCGAGAGGGAGGGACGCTGTGAGAGAGACGCTGTGAGAGGGACGCTGTGAGAGGGACACTGTGAGAGGGACGCTGCGAGAGGGAAGGACGCTGTGAGAGAGACGCTGTGTGAGGGAGGGACGCTATGAGAGGGACACTGTGAGAGGGAGGGGACACTGTGAAAGGGCCACTGTGAGAGGGAGGGACGCTGTGAGAGGGAGGGACGCTGTGAGAGAGACGCTGTGAGAGGGAGGGACGCTGCGAGAGGGACGCTGTGAGAGGGAGGGGCGCTATGAGAGGGACACTGTGAGAGGGACGCCGCGAGAGGGAGGGACGCTGTGAGAGAGACGCTGTGTGAGGGAGAGACGCTATGAGAGGGACGCTGTGAGAGGGACGCTGTGAGAGGGACACTGTGAGAGGGACGCTGCGAGAGGGAGGGACGCTGTGAGAGAGACGCTGTGTGAGGGAGGGACGCTGCAAGAGGGACGCTGTGAGAGGGAGGGACGCTGTGAGAGAGACGCTGTGAGAGGGACACTGTGAGAGGGACACTGTGAGAGGGAGGGACGCTGTGAGAGGGACGCTGAGAGGGACGCTGCGAGAGGGACGCTGTGAGAGGGACGCTGCGAGAGGGACGCTGCGAGAGGGAGGGACGCTGCGAGAGGGAGGGACGCTGTGAGAGAGACGCTGTGTGAGGGAGGGACGCTATGAGAGGGACACTGTGAGAGGGAGGGGACACTGTGAAAGGGCCACTGTGAGAGGGAGGGACGCTGTGAGAGGGAGGGACGCTGTGAGAGAGACGCTGTGAGAGAGACGCTGTGAGAGGGAGGGACGCTGCGAGAGGGACGCTGTGAGAGGGAGGGACGCTATGAGAGGGACACTGTGAGAGGGACGCCGCGAGAGGGAGGGACGCTGTGAGAGAGACGCTGTGTGAGGGAGAGACGCTATGAGAGGGACGCTGTGAGAGGGAGGGGACACTGTGAATGGGCCACTGTGAGAGGGAGGGACGCTGTGAGAGGGAGGAACGCTGTGAGAGAGGCGCTGTGAGAGGGAGGGACGCTGTGAGAGGGAGGGACGCTGTGAAAGGGACACTGTGAGAGGGACGCTGTGTGACGGACTCGATGTGAGGGACGCTGCGTGTGGGACGCTGTGAGAGGGAGGGACGCTGCGAAAGGGACGCTGTGAGTAGGAAAATTCTCCAGAAAGTGTTGAGGTGAAGCGTTCAATTTCTATTCATCATCAGGCAGCTGTCTCCATCCCTCTCCCAACCCTCCCTCTCCCTCCCTCTCCTCAACTCACCCCTCCCTCTCACCTTCGCCACCCTCATCTTCCTTATTCCCTCTCCCTCCTCACCCCTTCACCCCCTCTCCCTCCTCACCCCTTCACCCCCTCACCCTCGCCCCCTCTCCCCCTCACCCTCCCTCACCCCAGTAAAACCCACATAAAGGGATTTTTTTTATGGACTTAGATATTTTAGTCTTTCCTTCACATGTGATGAAAAAGATGATTGATGATTTGCTTATGACAGAAGTTTGAGAGTTTTATACGACCTACCTAACCTAACCTAACCTAGCACTAGCCTAGCCTAACCTATCCTAACACCAGCCTAGCCTAACCTATCATAACACTAGCCTAGCCTAACCTAACCTAGCACTAGCCTAGCCTAACCTATCCTAACACTAGCCTAGCCTAACCTATCCTAACACTAGCCTAGCCTAACCTATCCTAACACTAGCCTAGCCTAACCTAACTTAACACTAGCCTAACCTAACCTAACACTAGCCTAGCCTAACCTGACCTAACCTAACCTTAACCTAACCATTACCTAACCAAACTTAACCTAACATAACCTACATACATAATCTATCCTAACCTAACCTAACCTAGACTAACCCAGGTGAAGTAAGGTGAGGTCAGGCACCTTCCCTACAAAAACAGCTGTTATTCCCGCCGTTAATATTTATCATTGACCTCGTTTGACCTTTTATCGCTGATACACCGCAGTCATCCATCACAGGTCAGTCCTGGATTATGACATAACCAATACATTCACGTTAAAACAAATGTAAATGAATAGGGTTAGGTTAGGTTAGGTTAGGTGAGGTTAGGTTAAGTGGGTAATGATAGTGTCTATGTATGGATGTATGTATGCATGTACTAGTGTCTGTCTGTCTGTCTGTCTGTCCCAACAAAAACCATTTTCACGAAACACATTTGATGGTGGAAACACAAGTAAATATTTTAGCTATAATCTGATTTCCAGTATAGAGTGGGTGAATATTCAACTTCCTATCGGCCCAGAATTTCGCCAAAATGACCCCAGCCTTTATTTTGGGGCTCGATGGGGGAGGGGTGAGGGGAGTGAGAGGGGTGAGGGGGGTGAGGGGAGTGAGAGGGGTGAGGGGGGTGAGGGGGGTGAGAGTGGTGAGGGGGGTGAGAGTGGTGAGGGGGGTGAGGGGGTGAGGGGAGGGATAGAGGATGAGGGTGACGGGGTGTAATGGTGACGAGTGAGGGG
Source organism: Homarus gammarus (assembly GCA_958450375.1). Lineage (NCBI taxonomy): Eukaryota > Metazoa > Arthropoda > Malacostraca > Decapoda > Nephropidae > Homarus > Homarus gammarus. The sequence goes on from CAUDMG010002135.1 coordinate 662,665, forward strand.
TAAGAGGGTGAAGGGGTGACAGGATAGGGGGGGTGAGGAAGTGTGACAGTGATGAGGGAGTATGAGAAGGATAATACAGAATCTGGGTTATGTAGACATGATCACACCTAACCTAACCTAACCTAAGACCATCAGGTTAGGTTAGGTTAGGTTAATCTTTAGGTGAAATATGCTGGACTGGAGATGCTTTACGTAAACCGATATTTGTTTGTATACTGAACAACCATAAACACAACAAAGGAACATCACTAAACTAGCTAGGTAAGGTCACTAGGTCACCTCAAGCCAATAAACGAAACAAAGGAACATCACTAAACTAGCCAGGTAAGGTCACTAGGTCACCTCAAGCCAATAAACAAAACAGAGGAACATCACCAAACTAGCCAGGTAAGGTCACTAGGTCACCTCAAGCCAATAAACGAAACAAAGGAACATCACCAAGCTAGCCAGGTAAGGTCACTAGGTCACCTCAAGCCAATAAACAAAACAAAGGAACATCACCAAGCTAGCCAGGTAAGGTCACTAGGTCACCTCAAGCCAATAAACGAAACAAAGGAACATCACTAAACTAGCCAGGTAAGGTCACTAGGTCACCTCAAGCCAATAAACAAAACAGAGGAACATCACCAAACTAGCCAGGTAAGGTCACTAGGTCACCTCAAGCCAATAAACGAAACAAAGGAACATCACTAAACTAGCCAGGTAAGGTCACTAGGTCACCTCAATCCAATAAACAAAACAAAGGAACATCACCAAGCTAGCCAGGTAAGGTCACTAGGTCACCTCAAGCCAATAAACGAAACAAAGGAACATCACCAAGCTAGCCAGGTAAGTCATTTCGTCTATACCCTCTCATGGTGACTCCCCTTGGTGATGTCGGCTCACCAGGTCCAACTATTAATATCCCGCGCCTCTAGTATCACCACTCCTAAGAGGTGTCTGATATGATTTAATCACAAAGTCCTCGACCCTCACCCCTCTACCTGGTGAGAGCGGCAGTGGGTCATCCATCCAGCGCTTATTACATTATCTCTCTCTCTCTCTCTCTCTCTCTCTCTCTCTCCACTCAATACGTGACGCTAGTTTCCCCTAACTCTTAATGAAAGATGTGACGCTGCCAGTGGTGTGACGTTGCCAGTGGTGTGACGCTGCCAGTGGTGTGACGTTGCCAGTGGTGTGACGCTGCCAGTGGTGTGACGTTGCCAGTGGTGTGACGCCGTCATAAATATTAGGGATGATATAAATATCCAAATGATTTTCCTCAAAAGCGAATAATTCATATATTCATAAATACAAAATAAACAGGAGTACAGTCGGATGTATTCATCAATAGATGAGTAACTTGTATTATGTATGATAAATCAACTCAGTTTAGGGAGACACGTATGTTACATGTAGTCGGTGGTCGAGGGGTAACAGCGCTCACCCTGGTCACCCTCAGTCCACCCAGTTGTAAAAGGGTGCCTGACTCTACGTCTGTTCTCCACTACCCCCATAGTTAATGTAGCAAACTGTGTAGCACTGAGTCCAGGCATACCGGATGACTAGATAACCGTACTGGCCAACCATTAACCCTGAACACTGTCTACTAATCTAGTTACACCATGACACCCAATTAGTGGAGGGCAGACCGTGGTGTATAACGTAGAGGAATCAAGAGAGGGTCTCCTTGTTCCGTGGCGAGTATGCTAACCACTCCACCATAACCTGTAAAACACCTCGATAAATAAATTGTTGCCGAAAATGTAAATTAATCTTTTTTTCAGCTTAAGAGAGAAAGTGGATCACGTAGGCCAGGTGAGCCATTGCGGGCAGTGTGGATACAGCACACTGCATACTAAGTCTTTAAAACTAATTACCCATTCTCAGGGGTACCTCGGGATATCCAGCGACTCTTGGTCAGGCGGCGCACTCCTGGCCTCTGAGAGCTAGTTAAATTATCATCACATCTCTTATGAAACTTAATACATATATTATGAAGACAGAAACATTATGAATTTCCATTACTATATGTCTAACAACAAACCAGGGTTGCGGTGGTCGAGTGGATGCAACCCTCGCTTCCTTCCCTCAAGGTCACTGGTTTCTGCCCGAGGCACCTCCAACTCATCCAGTGTGAAAGAGTACCTAACTAAACAACAGAGAAGTGTTGTTTACAATAGGTGCAGAGTCGCCCACAGTGTCTCCTCGAGTACTGAAAAGGCACTCATTAAGCAAAAGTATTTTCAACATAATTACTGTTTATATAATCCGTAAGTATATAATATTATCACGTGTTGTTGCTCGTCGTTGTTCGTCCTGGAAATAATCTTGCGTTGTGTTTCCCACACCATTAACACAACAGCCAGCCGGAAGATTAATTACCTGAACCATTATTACACCTCTGAAAACATTGTGTCAGTTGTAACAGAAGAATAATTAATACAACTGTTATAGTTGCAATAATTAATGGTGTTCATTATTTGTCTACCTGAGTTCAATAACAACCTCTCAGACTCAAAGCAACATTAAGAAATTAATTTTCCATAAAACAATTCCAATATAATTATGAGTCGATGTAAGATAAATATCACACAGGTGAGTCACTAACACCTGAACCAACAGGCTGTGCGTCGCCTTCACTGTTCTGTACTCGTGTCCTGCCCTAAAGGTCACCGGGTACTCCCAGTCCACCCAGCTGTTGGTGGGTACCTTAGCTTACAGCGAAATACAGTGCCGACCATGCTGCCTCTTAGCATACAGTGTGCTGTATCCACACTGTACCTGACGAAACGGTAATGTCGAGAAAGGAGTTAAGACATCCACTCTACAATCTGAACTATTTGCCATACTGACAGCCCTGAAACTTGTTGAAGACACTGCCACTGACAGTCTCATCACCACTGACTCCTTATCCTCACTACTTGCTCCTGATACCCTCAACTCAGATTGCCACCCGCTTGTCTCTGAAGCCAGACACAAGCACGTGTGTCTTGTTGACGATCCCCTTGCTGTGGACCCCTTCTCTCATAGATCGAGTTAATCCCTTTAATAAACTCGCGTCCAACAAACATACTTTTGAATACAATCTGGGTCTGTCAAACTGAACCTTAAGACTGTAATCAGAAAAGAACTTGCTGATGAATTTGAAGCCAGTAGACAAGTGCAAATGAGATGTATCAAGTAAAACATGTATATGGGGCAAGTAACAAGATCACTAGATCACAAGATGTTGTAACCGCTAGACTAAGGATAGGATATAAGTACCTCTGGCAGTATGTTCCTCAAGCAGATGTGAACAAAGCTAAATGTAAAGTGTGTGGCCAGACATATGGCCACACACACCAACACTACGTCTTAGAGGTAAGAAACTATATATTATTATATTTTGGGGGGGGCGGGGGAGGGCACAGGTCCAAATATTTCGTGTGAAATGGCCCAGGCCTTTATTTCTGATGGCAAGATAGCTGATATACTAAAGCTGTATCCACACTTCACACCTACTAGCTAATAAACTTCTATGTACCGAACAAAACAAACAATGTACTGGAAACACTCTGCAACACTCAGCTCCACAATATCCTGAGTGTAAAATATGTTATCTGATTCTGTATATTGTGTACATAGAGTCGTCTCTTGTGACACTAAGTTATCCTGTTATAACTCCTCAGGGTTAGGTTAGGTTAGGTTAGATTAGTTTGAGCGACATGTCTGGTGTGTATTCCCAATGAAACAATGATTATGACGTAATTATTCCTAGAACACATGACATGTAAGCAACGATTATGATGGGGCGGTAATGAATGCACACACACACACACACACACACACACACTAATACGCCCGTTTGTTCTCATTATCAATATATAAAACATTTCCATAAATAAATATATCTATGTCATGTTTAAAAGAGATAATTACGAACTAGTGTGTGTGTGTGTGTGTGTGTGTGTGTGTGTGTGTGTGTAGTTTTAATACAAACTATAAATGAATATCATCATCACTGTACCTTAATTGGGTGATTATTTATATAATTGACGTGACTTAAAAAACACTATTTTGTCTCACATAAAAACACATATTTGGCGCAACAAAAACACATATTCCATGATAACGAGTACCTATACTTAGTTTAGCGTGACATTCAAAAATATATCTACAGTGACATTTAAACAATTACAATATTCACTATAACAAACAAACAAACAAACAAACACACAGGCGGAATAAACTAGAGAGAATAAGTCTTCATGTGTTTTTGGGTTTTTTTGCGCTACAAGGGAATAATTTATCGTCTATTTTACAAGCTGAGTCGATTAACATTTCAGATATTCGTAGGAAAAATAGTAAATAATATACTCTAAAGTTTACACCGGTTGTGTTGACCATTAAGAAATTTATACATGATACATATACATTTCTACACCTGAATACACATTTTATACCTGAATATACACATTTCTACACCAGTATATATACATTTCTACTGAGTTCTGATTTTACGACTAAAATAAACTTAACTCATGAACTTAGGAAAAAATTAACTTATCTCATGATCTAAGGCAAAAATTAACTTAACTCATGAACTTACGACAAAAATTAACTTAACTCGTGATCTTAGGACACAGATGAACAGCATGAGACAGCCTTCACCAGCAGAGAGTAACACACAGTTGAACAGAGCCAGTGGTCGCCCAAGGCTCGGCAACTCTCTCTCTCTTAACTACCTTGATACGTAACAACATTTGCTGTACCCTCAACCGAGCTGACAACGCTCACGGGGATTAACAAAACACACACACACACACACACACACACACACACACACAATAAACCATCCTTGCCAAAATACCCTTTTTAAATTTCTACGTAAACGAACAAAATAGCCGAGAGAGAGAGAGAGAGAGAGAGAGAGAGAGAGAGAGAAATCAACGTTAAGCTTGAAACGAGAAAAATAACCAAGGAACATCAAATAGCACACACAGGACCACTCACATCCTTGACCACCGAAGGGTCAAGACGTACCTAGCGCTCCTCTCGGAGCAGCCAGGTCAACAGTTATGTTGGCCCATACCAACCCCCTCCCCTGAACCCTCCTCCCCACCGGAATCTCAACAAGTTCTCGCCAGAAGTTACTATTTCATTTAGGAAAGGAATGGAACCAGTGTTAAACAGAGGTGAACAGTGGTGAACGGTGCTTAAGTCAGTGAAAACAACTCAACAGTAACAGTCGTACCCGGGTTGACCTTTCACACAGTGAGGTCCCAGGTACCCAGTGATAACGGCCCGTGAGACCCAACAACCAGCGATGAGTTAATCCGTCTAAGATAGGAAGGCCTGGAACCACACCTCACTCATATAACACCATCTGTGAGGGAATTACTACACCACGTGAGGCCCCTCATAACACCATCTGTGAGGGAATTACTACACCACGTGAGGCCCCTCATAACACCATATGTGAAGGAGTTACTACACCACGTGAGGCCCCTCATAACACCATCTGTGAGGGAATTACTACACCACTTGAGGCCCCTCATAACACCATCTGTGAGGGAGTTACTACACCACGTGAGGCCCCTCATAACACCATCTGTGAGGGAATTACTACACCACGTGAGGCCCCTCATAACACCATCTGTGAGGGAATTACTACACCACGTGAGGCCCCTCATAACACTAACTGTGAGGGAATTACTACACCACGTCAGGTCCCTCCTAACACCACCTGTGAGGGAATTACTACACCACGTGAGGCCCCTCATAACACCATCTGTGAGGGAATTACTACACCACGTGAGGCCCCTCATAACACCATCTGTGAGGGAATTACTACACCACGTGAGGCCCCTCATAACACCATCTGTGAGGGAATTACTACACCACGTGAGGCCCCTCATAACACCATATGTGAAGGAGTTACTACACCACGTGAGGCCCCTCATAACACCATCTGAGAGGGAATTACTACACCACGTGAGGCCCCTCATAACACCATCTGTAAGGGAGTTACTACACCACGTGAGGCCCCTCATAACACCATCTGTGAGGGAATTACTACACCACGTGAGGCCCCTCATAACACCATCTGTGAGGGAATTACTACACCACGTGAGGCCCCTCATAACACCATCTGTGAGGGAATTACTACACCACGTGAGGCCCCTCATAACACCATCTGTGAGGGAATTACTACACCACGTGAGGCCCCTCATAACACCATCTGTGAGGGAATTACTACACCACGTGAGGCCCCTCATAACACCACCTGTGAGGGAATTACTACACCACGTGAGGCCCCTCATAATACCATCTGTGAGGGAACTACTACACCACGTGAGGTCCCTCCTAACACCATCTGGGAGGGAGTTACTACACTACGTGTTTGCTGTTCAACACCTACAATAATCTGTATGTTCACTGTATGTTCCTTTACCTTTCTCTAACGAAGTCTTTTGTTAAACCACCAATGTATGTAATAAGTCATTTATGTCCAATGTATATTTTCAGCCTTCGGGCTGCAGAAGTTTTTCAATAAACCGTCAATTATTATTATTATTATTATTATTTTCCTAAGGGCACCAAGGAACAAGGAACATCAAATATAACACACAGGACCACTCACACGTTCCTGAGGGCACCAAGGAACAAGGAACATCAATACTTTTGTAGTGGTTAATAGTCCCTGAGCCCTGGATAACAACAAAAGGTTTATTTAGGGTGTGATAATGGCACCCCGATAATTGTGACTTTGTGCCAATAAAACCCACCACTAACTCACCCTACTCCACCCACCAACCCACCCTACTTCACTCACCCTCCCACCAACCCACCCTACTCCACCCACTAACCCACCCTACACCCCCACCCCACTCTACTCCACCCACCAACCCACCCGACTTCACCCACCCTACCACTAACCCACCCTACTCCACCCACCAACCCACCCTACTTCCAAATACCCCCACCCCACCCACCACCCCATCCTACTCCCCAATTAGGTTAAGTTAGGTTTAGGTTAGGTTAGGTTAGGTTAGGTATTTAATCATCAAATGAATAAGCTGGGGGGGCTAATCTTCATGTAATCCCAAAAATCTTTCTTTATTGGTTGAAAAGTAAAGAAAAACCTGACTCTTTCCTCTGTCGTGACGCAGTGACACATAGAGACGCAACAGCCATGGGATGACTTTCTGCGTCACGGAAATAATGTGTCATCTAGGGTGATCTGTAGTCAAGGGCGATCTGCAGTCAAGGGTGATCTGGAGTCAAGGGTGATCTGGAGTCAAGGGTGATCTGAAGTCAAGGGTGATCTGAAGTCAAGGGTGATCTGGAGTCAAGGGTGATCTGAAGTCAAGGGTGATCTGCCGTCAAGGGTGATCTGGAGTCAAGGGTGATCTGGAGTCAAGAGTGATCTGTCGTCAAGGGTGATCTGGAGTCAAGGGCGATCTGCAGTCAAGGGTGATCTGGAGTCAAGGGTGATCTGGAGTCAAGGGTGATCTGGAGTCAAGGGTGATCTGGAGTCAAGGGTGATCTGGAGTCAAGGGTGATCTGGAGTCAAGGGTGATCTGAAGTCAAGGGTGATCTGAAGTCAAGGGTGATCTGGAGTCAAGGGTGATCTGGAGTCAAGGGTGATCTGGAGTCAAGGGTGATCTGAAGTTAAGGGTGATCTGAAGTCAAGGGTGATCTGAAGTCAAGGGTGATCTGGAGTCAAGGGTGATCTGAAGTCAAGGGTGATCTGAAGTCAAGGGTGATCTGAGTCAAGGGTGATCTGGAGTCAAGGGTGATCTGGAGTCAAGGGTGATCTGAAGTCAAGGGTGATCTGAAGTCAAGGGTGATCTGCCGTCAAGGGTGATCTGAAGTCAAGGGTGATCTGAAGTCAAGGGTGATCTGCCGTCAAGGGTGATCTGGAGTCAAGGGTGATCTGAAGTCAAGGGTGATCTGAAGTCAAGGGTGATCTGCCGTCAAGGGTGATCTGAAGTCAAGGGTGATCTGCCGTCAAGGGTGATCTGGAGTCAAGGGTGATCTGAAGTCAAGGGTGATCTGAAGTCAAGGGTGATCTGAAGTCAAGGGTGATCTGCAGTCAAGGGTGATCTGCCGTCAAGGGTGATCTGGAGTCAAGGGTGATCTAACCTTACTTCCTCTGGTAACATTAGGGTGTTTAATCATGAGGTGAACTAAGCTGGGGGATAATTAGCTGCAGTGGGCCAGTCGTCAGCTTAGTGCTCACGCGAGGCACCTTACAGCTTAACGAACATATTACAATTACACAAGGTTAAAAATTATCATGGTGAAAAGTAAGGTAGATCTAATTAAGGTAAGAATGTGCTGCAGTCACGTGGGGTAGTGGAGGTTAGGTTAGTTTAGGTTAGTTTAGGTTAGGTTAGGTTAGGTTAGTTTAGGTTAGTTTAGGTTAGGTTAGGTGAAGTTAGGTTAGGTTAGGTTGGGTTTGGTTGGGTAACTATTAATTTGTTTGTTTGTTCGTTTATTATTATAATGTAATTGTTTAGTACAAGTTAGGACTCTGGTGTACACGAGCACCTGTCACGTGTCCTGTGCGACGATGACATTAAGAGGACCCAGGCCACATATATTAGCTGCTGTAGTGTGTTTGTGACGAAGGAGGAAGAGGGTGTTGGTGTGTTTGAGAAGGAGGAGGAGAAGGAGAAGGAGGAGGAGAAGGAGAAGGAGCAGGAAGGCGATGGTGTTAGTGTCAAGAAAGTTACTGTGGGTTCTTCCTGTGCTGGTGTTAATGTGTTCCCACTAAACCTAACGTGGTGGTGGTGGATGCTTGTCACTCCTGCCACGTCTGCCAATCCCGACACTCTGCCAACACACCCCAAACTTCCCAGCACCACTCACTAGACATCTGTCATGCCTGCCAATACACCCACGACTTCCTAGCACCACTCAATGCCTGATTGAACGCCTGCCATAAACGCCTGTCATGAACACCTGCCATAAACGTCTGCCATGAACGCCTGCCAATACACCCAGAACGTCCCAGCACCACTCACTGACTGATGAATGCCTGCCACGCCTGCGAGTCTCTGCCAACACGCCTACAGCATCGTTCACTGGCAGCATGCTGGAGTACGTCTCAGGGTGCTATGCTGTAATATGTATGATGCGTGTGAGAGCAGGGGGTAGATGTTTCTCTGCTGTGAGGAACGAGTGAGAGAATAGATGTTTCTCTGCTGTGAGGAACGTGTGAGAGAGTAGATGTTTCTCTGCTGTGAGGAACGAGTGAGAGAGTAGATGTTTCTCTGCTGTGAGGAACGTGTGAGAGAGTAGATGTTTCTCTGCTGTGAGGAACGAGTGAGAGAGTAGATGTTTCTCTGCTGTGAGGAACGTGTGAGAGAGTAGATGTTTCTCTGCTGTGAGGAACGAGTGAGAGAGTAGATGTTTCTCTGCTGTGAGGAACGAGTGAAAGAGTAGATGTTTCTTTACTGTGAGGAACGTGTGAGTAGATGTGTCTCTGCTGTGAGGAACGTGTGAGTAGATGTTTCTCTGCTTTGAGGAACGTGTGAGAGAGTAGATGTTTCTCTGCTGTGAGGAACGTGTGAGAGAGTAGATGTTTCTTTACTGTGAGGAACGTGTGAGTAGATGTTTCTCAGCTTTGAGGAACGTGTGAGAGAGTAGATGTTTCTCTGCTGTGAGGAGCAAGTGAGAGAGTAGATATTTCTCTGCTGTGAGGAACGTGTGTAGATGTTTCTCTGTTGTGAGGAACGTGTGAGAGAGTAGATGTTTCTCTGCTGTGAGGAACGTGTGAGAGAGTAGATGTTTCTCTGCTGTGAGGAACGTGTGAGAGAGTAGATGTTTCTGTGCTGTGAGGAGCAAGTGAGAGAGTAGATGTTTCTGTGCTGTGAGGAACGTGCGAGTAGATGTGTCTCTGCTGTGAGGAACGTGTGTGTAGATGTTTCTCTGCTGTGAGGAACGTGTGTAGATGTTTCTCTGTTGTGAGGAACGTGTGAGAGAGTAGATGTTTCTCTGCTGTGAGGAACGTGTGAGAGAGTAGATGTTTCTCTGCTGTGAGGAACGTGTGAGAGAGTAGATGTTTCTCTGCTGTGAGGAGCAAGTGAGAGAGTAGATATTTCTCTGCTGTGAGGAACGTGTGTAGATGTTTCTCTGTTGTGAGGAACGTGTGAGAGAGTAGATGTTTCTCTGCTGTGAGGAACGTGTGAGAGAGTAGATGTTTCTCTGCTGTGAGGAACGTGTGAGAGAGTAGATGTTTCTGTGCTGTGAGGAGCAAGTGAGAGAGTAGATGTTTCTGTGCTGTGAGGAACGTGCGAGTAGATGTGTCTCTGCTGTGAGGAACGTGTGTGTAGATGTTTCTCTGCTGTGAGGAACGTGTGAGTAGATGTTTCTCTGCTGTGAGGAACGTGTGAGAAAGTAGATGTTTCTTTGCTGTGAGGAACGTGTGAGTAGATGTTTTCTGCTGTGAGGAACGTGTGAGAAAGTAGATGTTTCTCTGCTGTGAGGAACGAGTGAGAGAGTAGATGTTTCTCTGCTGTGAGGAACGTGTGAGTAGATGTTTCTCTGCTGTGAGGAACGAGTGAGAGAGTAGATGTGTCTGTGCTGTGAGGAACGTGTGAGTAGATGTTTCTCTGCTGTGAGGAACGTGTGAATAGATGTTTCTCTGCTGTGAGGAACGTGTGAGTAGATGTGTCTGTGCTGTGAGGAACGTGTGAGTAGATGTTTCTCTGCTGTGAGGAACGTGTGAGTAGATGTTTCTCTGCTGTGAGGAACGTGTGAGTAGATGTTTCTCTGCTGTGAGGAACGCGTGAGAAATTAGATGTTTCTCTGCTGTGAGGAATGTGTGAGAGAGTAGATGTTTCTCTGCTGTGAGGAACGAGTGAGAGAGTAGATGTTTCTCTGCTGTGAGGAACGAGTGAGAGAGTAGATGTTTCTCTGCTGTGAGGAACGTGTGAGAGAGTAGATGTTTCTCTGCTGTGAGGAACGAGTGAGAGAGTAGATGTTTCTCTGCTGTGAGGGACGAGTGAAAGCGTTATGGAGAGAGAGAGAGAGAGAGAGAGAGAGAGAGAGAGAGAGAGAGAGAGAGAGAGAGAGAGAGAGAGAGCTACTGCTTAAGGATTATGTCGCCAAGGAAGTTAACAATCAATACGAGATAGTGTGACTTACAGCACCCATGTCAGCCAGGGAGGAAGGAATCAACACGGGAGACACTTACGACATTGATCTTAGTTGAGGTTAGGTTACGTTAGATTAAGTTAGGTTGGGTTAGGTTAGTTTGGGTAATCTTACAGCACGGTGTCTTAGTTCATGTTTTCCAAGTTTAAAATAAGAATTATTTCGCATGAATATTATCCACTAAAGCGCTAACCTAACCTAACCAAAGTCCATCACGGTGTTCAATCATCAGGTAAAATATAGTAAGGGAGGGGGTAGGTAATCTTCAGGTGAGGGGGTAAGTAATCTTCAGGTGAGGGGGTAAGTAATCTTCAGGTGAGGGGGTAAGTAATTTTCAGGTGAGGGGGTAAGTAATCTTCAGGTGAGGGGGTAAGTAATCTTCAGGTGAGGGGGTAGGTAATCTTCAGGTGAGGGGGTAAGTAATCTTCAGGTGAGGGGGTAAGTAATTTTCAGGTGAGGGGGTAAGTAATCTTCAGGTGAGGGGGTAAGTAATCTTCAGGTGAGGGGGTAGGTAATCTTCAGGTGAGGGGGTAAGTAATCTTCAGGTGAGGGGGTAAGTAATCTGCTGCCCCTATTATAGAATGGATATCAATTCACTAGAGTCGGTGCAGCGAAGAATGACAAAAATGATTCCGGGACTTAGAAACCTTCCATATCAAGAGAGGTTAAAGAAACTTAACTTGCATTCCCTAGAAAGACGAAGAGTGCGGGGAGATATGATAGAAGTATTTAAGTGGGTGAAAGGAATCAAAAATGGGGATATAGATAAAGTTCTTATAATATCCGAGCAGGATAGGACTCGGAGCAACGGATTCAAGTTGGATAAGTTTAGGTTTAAGAACATAAGAATGGAGGAAACTGCAGCGGGCCTATTGGCCCATACTGGGCAGTCCCGTTTACACCCAACCCCTATTGCTCATATAAGCATCCAACCTATGTTTGAAGCTATTCAGCGTATTCGAGTTAATGATGTTAGGAGGGAGATAGGAAGAAACTGGTTCACAAATAGGGTGGTGGACGAGTGGAACAAGCTTAGCAACTTTGTAGTAAGTGCGGGAACTCTGGAAAGTTTCAAAAGGAGGCTAGATAGATTCATGGATGATAGAGAGTGGTAGTAACTCTCGACAGGAGCTGCCATGCACAGGCCAACCGGCCTATTGCAGACTCCTTATTTTCTTATGTTGTAATCTTCAGATGAGGGTGGATAGGTAATCTTCAGGTGAGGGAGTAAGTAATCTTCAGGTGAGGGTGGGTAGGTAATCTTCAGGTGAGGGTGGGTAGGTAGTCTTCAGGTGAAGGAGTAAGTAATCTTCAGGTGAGGGAGTAAGTAATCTTCAGGTGAGGGTGGGTAGGTAATCTTCAGGTGAGGGTGGGTACGTAATCTTCAGGTGAGGGGGTAAGTAATCTTTATATGACATCAACACGTCGACACTCCACGTTAAAAGTCACCCACGAGAAGACTTCAAATAGGTACAGTGACTCAGGTGAAAATTTGGACGGCGGCAATGTCTTAAGTCTAGCAAGATGGGTTTGACTCCGTGACTTGACTCTGATAACTGGCCATCCCTCCCCCCACCCCCCACCCCCACACTACGCCCCCCCCCCCCCACACTATCGCCACTACACCCCCACCACGCCCACGCCCCACTCCCTCCAGACACCCTCTCAGAGTCACCCATTGAGCCTCATCACTATCGGGCCCCAACCCTACTTTTAGGTCGACAGGGCCCCGGCTCTAACAGGCCCCAACCTTATCTAATTTAGCTTTACTTAACCTAACCTAACCTTTAGACAGACAGACAGACAGACAGACAGATAGATAGATAGATAGATAAGACAGATAGGTAGATAGATAGATAGATAAGACAGATAGGTAGATAGATAGATAAGATAGATAGATAGACAGATAAGACAGATAGATAAGACAGATAGGTAGGTAGATAGATAGATAGATAAGACAGATAGGTAGGTAGATAGATAAGACAGATAGATAGATAAAATAGATAGACAGATAAGACAGATAGATAGATAGATAAGACAGATAGGTAGGTAGATAGATAGATAAGACAGATAGATAGATAGATAAGACAGATAGATAGATAGATAAGACAGATAGATAGATAGATAAGACAGATAGATAGATAGATAAGACAGATAGATAGATAAGACAGATAGATAGATAAGACAGATAGATAGATAGATAAGACAGATAGATAGATAGATAAGACAGATAGATAGATAGATAAGACAGATAGATAGACAGATAAGACAGATAGATAGACAGATAAGACAGATAGATGTAAGGATGATAAATTGACAGAGACAGACAGAAAGATAAGACATCTCAGACAACCTCGCCCAAGATTCGAACCTGACACTCAAGAGTGCCACTCGGGACCACCAAGCCAAGGCTCCACCAACTCCTCCAGCCCCAGTCAAGTTGTTAGTGCTGGTGACTGGCACTCTGGCATTCTCAGACAGTGCCAGGCGGATCACATCGCAGCCTTGTAACTGGGTCTTCTATAACTTTTGGCGATGATTATCATAACTTAATGAGTTATAGTGTGTATTTGGTAACACACACACACACACACACACACACACACACACAGTTTCCGTCTCCACCTCCTCCGCCGACTCAAGTCCCTCAGAGTTCCTGCACCCGAGCTCCTCAGTGTTTACACAACATTCATACTTCCCAAGCTCACCTATGCCTCCCCCACCTGGTCTTCCTCCCTAAATGCCACACAACGTAAAACCTAGAAAAAGTGCAAAAGAGGGCATGCAAGATTATTCTCTCCCCTTCCTACTCCACATGTCAAGAGGCGCTCAACACACTGACCCTCTCGGCTCTCTCTGACCATCACCACGACCTCATCTGCAAATTTGGTGAGAAGCTTCTGCACCATCCTCGACATCGGCTCCTATTACCACCTAAGATCCCTCGCCCGAGAATTGCTGTTCGGCAGCACAACCGCATCCAGCCCATACGAGCACGAACTGATCGCTAAAAGAACAGCCCAGTCCCAACCATTGTAAAAAATTTCAATAACTTGAAATCAACCAGTGTATTCACTCCCAGTCAATCCTACTTTTTGCACTGTCACTATGTTGAAGTGCCCTGTAGTTTGAGCTTCTCCCCACCTAGTTATTATATATCTTATTTGTATCACTTATGTTACCTGTATATTATTTGTAAATCAAGAAACCCATTCCCCAATTATGTAACTGTATATTTTCAACCTTCCGGCTGCTATGCTCTTTCAATAAACAGTTAATTATTATTATTATTATTATTATTATTATTATTATTATTATTATTACACATACAACCACACATACGGAGACACAAACAAACAACACTACCACATATACAAAAACATACTGGCACATACATACATAACATAGACACATACATATAAGAACATAAGAAAATAAGGAGTCTGCAATAGGCCGGTTGGCCTGTGCATGGCAGCTCCTGTCGAGAGTTACTACCACTCTCTATCATCCATGAATCTATCTAGCCTCCTTTTGAAACTTTCCAGAGTTCCCGCACTTACTACAAAGTTGCTAAGCTTGTTCCACTCGTCCACCACCCTATTTGTGAACCATATATAAACATACACAGACACATACAACATAAACAACACTAAAACACATAGACACAAACACACACACACCCACACAAACACACGCATTCCCTCGTCACCAACACAACAAACCACCCCTTAATGCACTGCATCCATAACTAAAACAAAAAAAACTCGAAAAACAGACGAAACATTATGAAACGACATAAAGTTCAGTATTTGAGAGAACAATTACAACTTTACCTGAAAATAACTACAATGACGAAATATTTTGAAGCGAACATAATAACAGGTTAAAGGTTAGGTAAGGTTAGGTTAGGTTTGGTTAGGTTAGGCTAAATGTTAGGTTTGGTTTGGTTAGGTTAGGTTAAAGGTTTGGTTAGGTTAAGTACTTCACCTTTGTGATAATAATTTAATAAAGTATAAAAAAGTATTAAAGAAAAAACACACTAATTATGGTATATGTTTAGTGAAAGGTGGAATAATGAATAAATTAGACAAGAGAAACAGAACAATGAATAAATTAAACAAGAGAAAGACACAATAATGAATAAATTAGACAAGAGAAACACGCTAAATAAGGTAATAAAATAAGAATAGGTATCTTAATATTTAAATTAAATTAGTTTTATAGACACTAGGTTACGTTGGCATTTTAGCAGTCAGTTTAAGCTGTGTGTGTGTGTGTGTGTGTAATAATAATAATAATAATAATTGACGGTTTATTGAAAAAGTTCTGCAGCCCGAAGGCTGAAAATATACATTGGACATAAATGACTTATTACATACATTGGTGGTTTAACAAAAGCCTTCATTAGAGAAAGGTGAAGGAACATACAGTGAACATACAGATTAATGTAGGTGTTGAACAGCAAACACGTAGTGTAGTAACTCCCTCCAAGATGGTGTTAGGAGGGACCTCACGTGGTGTAGTAGTTCCCTCACAGATGGTGTTATGAGGGGTCTCACGTGGTGTAGTAATTCCCTCACAGATGGTGTTATGAGGGGCCTCACGTGGTGTAGTAATTCCCTCACAGATGGTGTTACGAGGGGCCTCACGTGGTGTAGTAATTCCCTCACAGATGGTGTTATGAGGGGCCTCACGTGGTGTAGTAATTCCCTCACAGATGGTGTTATGAGGGGCCTCACGTGGTGTAGTAACTCCTTCACATATGGTGTTATGAGGGGCCTGACGTGGTGTAGTAATTCCTTCACAGATGGTGTTATATGAGTGAGGTGTGGTCCCAGGCCTTCCTATCGTAGACGGATTAACACCTCGCTGGTTGTTGGGTCTCACAGGCCGTTATCACTGGGTACCTGGGACCTCACTGTGTGAAGGTCAACTTGGGTACGACTGTTACTGTTGAGTTGTTCTCACTGACTTAAGCACCGTTCACCACTGTTCACCTCTGTTTAACACTGGTTCCATTCCTTTCCTAAATGAAACAGCAACTTCTGGCGAGAACATGTTGATATTCCGGTGGGGAGGAGGGTTCCGGGGAGGGGGCTGGTATGAGCCAACACAACAGTTGACCTGGCTGCTCCGAGAGGAGCGCCAGGCACGTCTCGACCCTTCGGTGGTCAAGGATGTAGTGTGTGTGTGTGATAGAGAGAGGAAGAGTCTGAGTGTAAGTGCATGTGTGTAGGTGTGTGTGTCAGTAAGTATACATGTGAGTTGTATATAATAGGACGTGTTATCAAATCTGACGAGGACTCGGCAAAACTACAGGAAGATCTAAACAAATTTTTCGAATGGTCTGAAAAATGGCAGATGAAATTCAACGTCGACAAATGTAAAGTACTCAGTATAGGAGATGTAAACAGGGAAACCAGATACCAGATGAACAACGATGCCATAGAGAAATCCGACTGCGAGAGAGATTTAGGAGTAATGATAAGTAGGAACCTTAAGCCAAGTAAACAATGTGTTTTTGGTCGTAACACGGCTAATAAAGTACTTGGGTTCATACAAAGGAGTGTTAGTTACAAGACTAGCGAGGTCATCCTAAAACTGTATCTTGCTCTTGTGAGACCACACCTGGGTTACGCAGTTCAGTTCTGGTCACCGTATTACTGAATGGATATAGAATCCTTGGAAAGAATTCAGAGGAGAATGACAGGACTAATCCCGGGCATTATGAACCTTGAGTATAGAGACAGGTTGAAGCATCTTAATTTGCACTCCCTCGAGAGACGTAGAGCGAGGGGCGACCTGATAGAGGTGTCTAAGTGGAAGGCAGGGCTAAACAAAGGGGACATTACAAAGGTACTCAAACTATCCAACCAGGAGCGAACTCGTAACAATGGTTTTAAATTAGATAAATTTAGATTTAAGAGTGAAATCGGTAAACACTGGTTTGGAAACAGAGTAGTGGATGAATGGAACAAGTTACCAAATATCATCATTAACTCGAATACGCTAAATAGCTTCAAACATAGGTTGGATGCTTATATGAGCAATAGGGGTTGGGTGTAAACGGGACTGCCCAGTATGGGCCAATAGGCCCGCTGCAGTTTCCTCCATTCTTATGTTCTTATGTTCTTATGTATCTCAGTTACACACACGTTGTGGTTTTGTCATTGTAAGAGAATATATTTGTACACACAGGTAGTCTACGGCAGGTTAATGAGTACTTAACGATTACCTGTGTTATCTTGGAGAGGTAGAGATCAAGCCTCAAGAGTGTTACCGAGTGAGTATAAGTGTGTCGGTATGCGAGTTTAAGTGTGTCGGTATGCGAATTTAGGTGTGTCGGTATGTGTGTGTAAGTGTGTTGGTGTGTGAGTGTGTGTGTCGGTATGTGTGTGTAAGTGTGTCAGTATGCGAGTTTAAGTGTGTCGGTATGTGTGTGTAAGTGTGTTGGTGTGTGAGCGTGTGTGTCGGTATGTGTGCGTAAGTGTGTCGGTATGCGAGTTTAAGTGTGTCGGTATGCGAGTTTAAGTGTGTCGGTATGTGTGTGGAAGTGTGTTGGTGTGTGAGTGTGTGTCGGTATGTGTGTGTAAGTGTGTCGGTATATGTGCGTAAGTGTGTCGGTATGTGTGTGTAAGTGTGTCGGTATGTGCGTGAGTGTGTGTGTCAGTGTGTGAGTGTGTGTCGGTATGTGTGTCGGTATGTGCGTGAGTGTGTGTGTCGGTGTGTGAGTGTGTGTGTGTCGGTATGTGAGTGTAAGTGTGTAGAACAATACTTACATGTACAACAAAAATATTATCATACAGACAATTAAACAAACAAGAACAAAGCAAACAATGACAAGAATAAACACATTACAAAAAATAACTACATTAAAAAAGGCAATTAGTGTTAACATTAAGTGAATCATAACACCTGAATAATTAATTTAACACACAGCTAAGCCGCTAATTAATCGCGCTGAAGGTAATTGAATAAATATAATACACTGTAAATAGTTTATGTTTACCTTCGTCGTAAATAAGGTGATTATATTTACGGTTAACAGGATGTTGATAGTGTGTGACGGAGGGATTTGTTTAAGGTCGGTGTCATTCTCGTAACATACATTACAGTGGCTTTAAAAGATGTACAATGTAGGAGAATTACCACGAACACGATGGAGTTTACGGAGCTAAACTAAAACATAATTACTTAAGAAATATATTGATAATTGAGAAATATATTTAATTATCAGAAATGTATAAATAAATCAAGATAATACATCAGATAATTACCCAATTTATGAATAAACATAAATTGATAATTAAAAAAGGTGAGGCAACACACCAGGGTTTAGCTTTTAATTTATTTTCATTAGTCATGTGTGTATGTACAGTATGAATAATAAATTGTCACAACTTAATTTACCCTTTAACGTTACCAATTGATGCAGTGGATGGGTGGATAGAACACTTGCCGCCCATCCTAAAGGTCACCAGTTCGATCCCCAAGTTTAGTTCACCCGGCTTTAAATTGGGTACCTAACTTTACAAATGGGGTTAGGAATGCGATCGAGTGCAGTGACCCTTTTACACCCCTCTCCCCTCCCCTCTCTTCTCTCCCCCCCCCCTCCCTCCCCTCCCCTCCTTCCCCTACCCCACAATGAGGACAGGATCATAAATCAGTTACAGTAAAAAGTGAATACTGTATGAGCCGCTGTAGTGTTCAGTTGTATCAATGTATTATATATCATGACCCCCCGATCTATATCATGACCTCCCGATCTATATCATGACCTCCCTTTCTATATCATGACCTCCGTGGTTCCGTGTCAACATAGCCCATTACCACGTTCACACCTCACACACACACACACACCTCACACACACCTCACACACACACACACACCTCACACACACACCTCACACACACACACACCACACACACCATACTCATAGTCAATTATTTCATTTTTTTTTTTAGGGACAAACTATAAATCACACCAATAACAAACACGTAAACGCCGTAGTTTAAGATAATTAAGAGAAATGTTTTGTGAATTGTGTTAATGGTGGATAAGTAAGGGTACTGTTGAACGGTGGAACAAGGAGGGGGGGGGGGTGACCTGACCTGACTTGACTTCCTCCCTTACCCCATCTGTTAGTGGTGAGAAATTGCAGTTGGTCACGAATATAAATCCCTAGTCTTTTGCATGGTATTCTGACTCGTTTTTTAGCTTGAAATTATTGGACTATAAATTCGTTTGTGGTTGCTTTGAAGGGTAGCATCTGTCGACACCTGTTAACACCTGTGCGATATCTTTTAACACATGTCGATACTTGTTAACACTTGTGCGATACTTGTTAACACTTGTCGGTACCTGTTAATACCTGTGCGATACCTGTTAGCACCTGTTGACACCTGTTGATACCTGTACCCCTGTTGACACCTGTTAACACCAGTCGACACTTGTTCTATATCAATACTGACTATGGCGACTTGTTTGCTGACACACATAGACTGAAGATCTCTCTCTCTCTCTCTCTCTCTCTCTCTCTCTCTCTCTCTCTCACTAACATATACCAAGAGAAAAACATTTGTAAATATTTGAATAGAAACATTGTTATTTTTTTAGACAGGTAATGACAGCTACTGGTGACAGCCGCTGCCAAATTGGACTTTTTTTCCTCTCCTTTACTTCCATAACCAAACAATCATTTTTTCCTAATCCTAAAACAAAACAAAATCCCCCTAATCCTAAGACAAAACAAAATCCCCCTAATCCTAAAATAATCAATATTTCTCCTAATCCTTCCTCCCTAATCAAATAAATTTTTCTAATCCTTAAGCAATCTTTCACCTATTCCCCAAACAAACTTTCACCCAAAACAAAACAAAACTTTCACCCAAAACAAAACAAAACTTTCACCCAAAACAAAACAAAACTTTCACCCAAAACAAAACAAAACTTTCCCCCCAAACAACACAAAACTTTCCCCTAATCTACAAACAAACAAGTGAAAATCTACAACAACGTGAACACAACAAAAGTACAGCAGCGTCTTACCCCTCAGAGTTACGGCCACACAATAAACATTACACAGGGGAGGTGAACACACACACACACACACACACACACACACACACATGTTTTACAGTTGAATCCAGGAAATAATGAAACACCTGGAGCGCTGAGTCTTGCATACATCTGAGGAGGCGTATTACACACACACATGAAGTAGTCTTACACACACCTGGAGTAGTTTTAAATATACCTGGAATAGTCTTACACACACCTGGTACAGTCCTACACACACATGAAGTTGTCTTACACACACCTGAAGCTGTCTTACACACACACACACCTGGTACAGTCTTAAACAAAACTAGTACAGTCTTAACACTCCTGAAACTGTCCTACACACATCTGGCAGTCTCACACACACACCTGGCACAGTCTTATCCACACCTGAAGCGACACATGTGAAATAATACCGAGAGATAAGGATTATGTTATGAATTATATTAATATATTTACGTCAATTTGAACAGGTAAGAAGACTTAGTGTGCCATAATCCAGCGCTTCTTTAACCTAACCTAACTAACTTAACCTAACCCAACCAAACCTAACCTAACCCAACCTAACCTAACCTAACCCAACCAAATCTAACCTAACCTAACCCAACCAAACCTAACCTAACCTAACCCAACCAAACCTAACCTAACCAAACCTAACCTAACCCAACCAAACCTAACCTAACCCAACCAAACCTAACCTAACCCAACCAAACCTAACCCAACCCAACCAAACCTAACCCAACCAAACCTAACCCAACCCCAACCAAACCCAACCCAACCAAACCTAACCCAACCTAACTTAACCAAACCAAACCTAACCCAACCAAACCTAACCCAACCAAACCTAACCCAACCAAACCTAACCCAACCAAACCAAACCAAACCCAACCCAACCAAACCAAACCCAACCTAACCTAACCCAACCCAACCCAACCTAACCTAACCTAACCAAACCTAACCTACATTGTCACACTAGACTAAAACTAGAAAATAAACGCAAATAAATTGATAAAAATAACAACCAGACTCAACCTTTACTTATGTGTCAACTACCACCACTACAGCCAATTGTTTACGTGGGACTTAAAGATGACATTACAAAGATTACAGGAAGGCAGTACAGTGATGTGTTGTAGCGTCCCGAGCACACCCTGGCAGCTGTTAGTGAGAGATTTACACACTAGCTAAGGCATTTGTCATCTGCTTAAGGAGATAAACATGAGCTGGATCCAGGAATATGATGTAATTTGTATTTCTCTCTCTCTCTCTCTCTCTCTCTCTCTCTCTCTCTCTAACACAACAACAACTACCACCACCCTCCAACACAACAACTACCACCACCACCACCACCTTCCAACACAACAACAACAACTCCCACCACCCTCCAACACAACAACTACTACCACCACCACCACTACTACCTTCCAACACAACAACAACAACTACCACCACCCTCCAACACAACAACCACCACCACCACTCTCCAACACAACAACTACCACCACCACCACCACCACAACCACCACTCTCCAACACAACAACTACCACCACCACCACCACTACCTTCCAACACAACAACAACAACTACCACCACCCTCCAACACAACAACTACCACCACCCTCCAACACAACAACTACCACCACCCTCCAATACAACAACTACCACCACCACCACCACTACCTTCCAACACAACAACAACAACTACCACCACCCTCCAACACAACAACTACCACCACCACCACTACCTTCCAACACAACAACAACAACCACCACCCTCCAACACAACAACCACCACCACTCTCCAACACGCCAGCTGCCTCCAACACACATTAAGTACCGCCTGTATTGACAATATATCACCTTAATATCACCAGACTTTAGCACTAACTTGCCCCGTAACTACTGACTCGCTGAAGACAAGAGCAAATTCTCACACTTTCTGACAGATGCTGACGGTATGGTTCGTTTCCTGACAATAAATGCTGACAACGAGGTAACGTCAACTTTTAGAAAGATCTCAGATGTAAATGTAGAGTTCCATAGCACATGTGAGAGAGAGAGAGAGAGAGAGAGAGAGAGAGAGAGAGAGAGAGAGAGAGAGAGAGAGAGAGAGAGAGTATAAACAACGGTAAACACAATAAGCCTTTTTTTTTTACCCTATGGCCGGAATTACCCCATTAACTAGGGAAAAAAATATTACGCAGTACATTATGCGGGGGGAAAAAAGATCTAATCCAACTAGTGGTGACTGGTGGTGGGGAAGTTATTATAATTTGTTGTACATCAGGAAGTCAGTAGGAAAAGGTTAGCATAGGAGCTGATTGTGATAACTTCCATAACTTCTCCTATAACCTTGTGAAGTTATAACCCTGTGAAGTTATAACCCTGTGAATTTATAACCCTGTGAAGTTATAACCCTGTGAAGTTATAACCCTGTGAAGTTATAACCCTGTGAAGTTATAACCCTGTGAAGTTATAACCCTGTGAAGTTACAACCCTGTGAAGTTATAACCTTGTGAAGTTATAACTCTGTGAAGTTATAACACAGTAAATATAAACAAGATTCAGAGTCTCACAAGATCATAAGTTATATTTTCTCCCTGTCTATCTGTAATGATAAAAGGATGTGGTCTGTCTGTCTGTCTGTCTGTCTGTCTCTCTCTGTTCCAGCCATAACTCCATAGAACCAAAAATCTTCCCCGACTGAGATATCACCTCGGCGATTGCAAGTAGAGTTTACCCGTGTCAGGGAGGGCAAACTGTGACAGGCAATTTTCCTTACATTGAATATAACTAAAACGATTAATTTTTGCTCACAATGCTACTTAATGGCCACAGAAAGATGCAAATGTACTTAATGGCCACAGAAAGATGCAAATGTACTTAATGGCCACAGAAAGATGCAAATGTACTTAATGGCCACAGAAAGATACAAATGTACTTAATGGCCACAGAAAGACGCAAATGTACTTAATGGCCACAGAAAGACGCAAATGTACTTAATGGCCACAGAAAGACGCAAATGTACTTAATGGCCACAGAAAGATACAAATGTACTTAATGGCCACAGAAAGATACAAATGTACTTAATGGCCACAGAAAGATGCAAATGCACTTAATGGCCACAGAAAGATGCAAATGTACTTAATGGCCACAGAAAGATGCAAATGTACTTAATGGCCACAGAAAGATGCAAATGTACTTAATGGCCACAGAAAGACGCAAATGTACTTAATGGCCACAGAAAGATGCAAATGTACTTAATGGCCACAGAAAGATGCAAATGTACTTAATGGCCACAGAAAGATGCAAATGTACTTAATGGCCACAGAAAGATACAAATGTACTTAATGGCCACAGAAAGACGCAAATGTACTTAATGGCCACAGAAAGACGCAAATGTACTTAATGGCCACAGAAAGACGCAAATGTACTTAATGGCCACAGAAAGATACAAATGTACTTAATGGCCACAGAAAGATACAAATGTACTTAATGGCCACAGAAAGATGCAAATGTACTTAATGGCCACAGAAAGATGCAAATGTACTTAATGGCCACAGAAAGATGCAAATGTACTTAATGGCCACAGAAAGATGCAAATGTACTTAATGGCCACAGAAAGACGCAAATGTACTTAATGGCCACAGAAAGATGCAAATGTACTTAATGGCCACAGAAAGATGCAAATGTACTTAATGGCCACAGAAAGATGCAAATGTACTTAATGGCCACAGAAAGATACAAATGTACTTAATGGCCACAGAAAGACGCAAATGTACTTAATGGCCACAGAAAGACGCAAATGTACTTAATGGCCACAGAAAGACGCAAATGTACTTAATGGCCACAGAAAGATACAAATGTACTTAATGGCCACAGAAAGATACAAATGTACTTAATGGCCACAGAAAGATGCAAATGTACTTAATGGCCACAGAAAGATGCAAATGTACTTAATGGCCACAGAAAGATGCAAATGTACTTAATGGCCACAGAAAGATGCAAATGTACTTAATGGCCACAGAAAGACGCAAATGTACTTAATGGCCACAGAAAGATGCAAATGTACTTAATGGCCACAGAAAGATGCAAATGTACTTAATGGCCACAGAAAGACGCAAATGTACTTAATGGCCACAGAAAGACGCAAATGTACTTAATGGCCACAGAAAGACGCAAATGTACTTAATGGCCACAGAAAGACGCAAATGTACTTAATGGCCACAGAAAGATGCAAATGTACTTAATGGCCACAGAAAGACGCAAATGTACTTAATGGCCACAGAAAGATGCAAATGTACTTAATGGCCACAGAAAGATGCAATGTACTTAATGGCCACAGAAAGATGCAAATGTACTTGATGGCCACAGAAAGATGCAAATGTACTTAATGGCCACAGAAAGATACAAATGTACTTAATGGCCACAGAAAGACGCAAATGTACTTAATGGCCACAGAAAGACGCAAATGTACTTAATGGCCACAGAAAGACGCAAGTGTACTTAATGGCCACAGAAAGACGCAAATGTACTTAATGGCCACAGAAAGACGCAAATGTACTTAATGGCCACAGAAAGACGCAAATGTACTTAATGGCCACAGAAAGATGCAAATGTACTTAATGGCCACAGAAAGACGCAAATGTACTTAATGGCCACAGAAAGACGCAAATGTACTTAATGGCCACAGAAAGACGCAAATGTACTTAATGGCCACAGAAAGACGCAAATGTACTTAATGGCCACAGAAAGACGCAAATGTACTTAATGGCCACAGAAAGACGCAAATGTACTTAATGGCCACAGAAAGATGCAAATGTACTTAATGGCCACAGAAAGATGCAAATGTACTTAATGGCCACAGAAAGATGCAAATGTACTTAATGGCCACAGAAAGATGCAAATGTACTTAATGGCCACAGAAAGATGCAAATGTACTTAATGGCCACAGAAAGACGCAAATGTACTTAATGGCCACAGAAAGATACAAATGTACTTAATGGCCACAGAAAGATACAAATGTACTTAATGGCCACAGAAAGACGCAAATGTACTTAATGGCCACAGAAAGACGCAAATGTACTTAATGGCCACAGAAAGATACAAATGTACTTAATGGCCACAGAAAGATACAAATGTACTTAATGGCCACAGAAAGATGCAAAGGTACTTAATGGCCACAGAAAGATGCAAATGTACTTAATGGCCACAGAAAGATACAAATGTACTTAATGGCCACAGAAAGATGCAAATGTACTTAATGGCCACAGAAAGATGCAAAGGTACTTAATGGCCACAGAAAGATGTAAATGTACTTAATGGCCACAGAAAGATACAAATGTACTTAATGGCCACAGAAAGATACAAATGTACTTAATGGCCACAGAAAGATGCAAATGTACTTAATGGCCACAGAAAGATGCAAATGTACTTAATGGCCACAGAAAGATACAAATGTACTTAATGGCCACAGAAAGATACAAATGTACTTAATGGCCACAGAAAGATGCAAATGTACTTAATGGCCACAGAAAGATGCAAATGTACTTAATGACCACAGAAAGATGCAAATGTACTTAATGGCCACAGAAAGATGCAAATGTACTTAATGGCCACAGAAAGATACAAATGTACTTAATGGCCACAGAAAGATACAAATGTACTTAATGGCCACAGAAAGATGCAAATGTACTTAATGGCCACAGAAAGATGCAAATGTACTTAATGGCCACAGAAAGATGCAAATGTACTTAATGGCCACAGAAAGATGCAAATGTACTTAATGGCCACAGAAAGATACAAATGTACTTAATGGCCACAGAAAGATGCAAATGTACTTAATGGCCACAGAAAGATGCAAATGTACTTAATGGCCACAGAAAGATGCAAATGTACTTAATGGCCACAGAAAGATGCAAATGTACTTAATGGCCACAGAAAGATGCAAATGTACTTAATGGCCACAGAAAGACGCAAAAGTACTTAATGGCCACAGAAAGATACAAATGTACTTAATGGCCACAGAAAGATACAAATGTACTTAATGGCCACAGAAAGACGCAAATGTACTTAATGGCCACAGAAAGACGCAAATGTACTTAATGGCCACAGAAAGATACAAATGTACTTAATGGCCACAGAAAGATACAAATGTACTTAATGGCCACAGAAAGATGCAAATGTACTTAATGGCCACAGAAAGATGCAAATGTACTTAATGGCCACAGAAAGATACAAATGTACTTAATGGCCACAGAAAGATGCAAATGTACTTAATGGCCACAGAAAGATGCAAAGGTACTTAATGGCCACAGAAAGATGTAAATGTACTTAATGACCACAGAAAGATACAAATGTACTTAATGGCCACAGAAAGATACAAATGTACTTAATGGCCACAGAAAGATGCAAATGTACTTAATGGCCACAGAAAGATGCAA
This sequence comes from Homarus gammarus, assembly GCA_958450375.1. Classification (NCBI taxonomy): domain Eukaryota; kingdom Metazoa; phylum Arthropoda; class Malacostraca; order Decapoda; family Nephropidae; genus Homarus; species Homarus gammarus. The sequence goes on from CAUDMG010002135.1 coordinate 689,297, forward strand.
ATGTACTTAATGGCCACAGAAAGATACAAATGTACTTAATGGCCACAGAAAGATACAAATGTACTTAATGGCCACAGAAAGATGCAAATGTACTTAATGGCCACAGAAAGATGCAAAGGTACTTAATGGCCACAGAAAGATGCAAATGTACTTAATGGCCACAGAAAGATAGAAATGTACTTAATGGCCACAGAAAGATGCAAATGTACTTAATGGCCACAGAAAGATAGAAATGTACTTAATGGTTACAGAAAGATACAAATGCCTGCAGAAATTGTTAGGGCGGGTCTTAATGCCCACACACACTAAGTGAGGACACCGTCACCCACCAAGACCCTAAACGATGACTAACTTCCTGAAGAACCTTTGGCCTCATACCTCGGTGTACACTGTACACATCACCAGTGTACACGAGGTGTACACGTGGCGTGCTCACTAAGAGTACTGGCAGGTAAGTTTCAACAAGAAGGCAAGGTAAGGTGGACGTACCTGGCAGATGGTGTGTTAAGGTCCCTCGAGGAGCTATCACATCACTTACCTGTAATGTTAAGGAAAGAAAATTAGCATGAGAGAAGGTTAGGTTAGGTTATGGTATGTCAGGTTACGTTTCGTTACGTTATGTCATGTCATGTCACGCTACGTTGCGTTACATTACTTTACGTTACGTTACGTTGGTTAACTTAGGTACATGTGATACCGTTTCGTCCACAAGTGTAAAGTATCGTTCAGTTTTATGGTCGATCAGGACTATATTCTAGTTTGTACGAAGGGACACACACACACACACACACACACACACACACACACACACACACACACACACACACCTCCCACCCCCTGAAGCACAGACGAAACTCCCTGACCTGACATGACCTAACCCGACCACTCACAGGAGGTCACTTAACCTGTCTCACCCAACTGTAAGCTCCACCAGACTACAGCCCTCTCTCGTGTTGGACCACAGTGGATGTTTTTACCGCGGTGGGGGAGGCGAGCCGTGAGTGTTGATGTTATTGTATACTAGTTGAGTTACCTGGGTAGTGGGAGAGGCAGGAGACCATACCCTAGGTCACCCGTACCTCCCTACCAAATTTTAGCTCCTTATCTTGAAAAATGTAGAAATGCATAAGGAAAACACACACACACACACACACACACACACACACACACACATTATATTAATGCACATAATGATTAGTGTGCTTCAATAATTAAGGTTTTTAAAGGTGTATTCTAGGTTAGTTCACAAGTTTGTAGTCTAAATAATAATAATAATAATAATAATAATAATAATAATAATAATAATAATAATGTTCCTCAGGTGGCAGATGGCGTGAATCACATTAAGGAAAACTTTTGAAGCAGAAAATTTAATCTAAATCTTTGAAAACATATGATTAAACTTGATGGAGTGGCCATTGAGCGAAAGTAATTGATTCTGACCGTTCACTGAGGAATCTTACCCAGGTTGAAGATGTTATTTGAGATGTAAACCCGAGTGGGATTCTTTAATGTTTATACCTTAAAAATTATATACACCAAAATGTCTATATCCTGTAAATGTTTATACCACAAAATCGGTTTCAATTGCTGGTTGGAAGAACAGTGTGAAGAGCTGTCGACGCCATTCATTGATAATTGGAACCTGTACTATGGTAATGATAGTATGTATGCAAGGGATGGGGTGCATTTAAGTAGGAAGGGGGTGGCGGTGCTAGCGAAGATAGTTGACAGGGTAGTAAAGGTGGGGTTTTAATATGTCCAAATCCCATCAATGGTAAAGAGAGGAAAATACCATGTGAAAATAAAAGCAGTGAAACAGAAGTAGATAATGCTGAAAATATAGTTAGTCATAATAACAAACATCAAAGCAATAAATGTAAAACAGATAGAAACGGAAGAAATATATTGAGTGTTTATTATACTAATAGTAGAAGCCTGTGTAACAAAATGGACCAGCTCAGGGCCATTGTTAGTAAAGAGAACATAGATATAATTGCAATAACGGAAACATGGATAAATTCAAACAGCGAACATTTTTTAGAAGAATTTCATATTCCAGGATATAACCTATTTAAATTTGACAGAGTAGGAAGGAGAGGGGGCGGTGTAGCAGTGTATATCAGGGTGTCATTAAAAAGCTGCAATAAATCAAACATTAAAACAAATAGCGACAATGAAAGTATTTGGGTAGAGATTGGTGAGGGCAATGAGTCCGTAGTCATTGGTGTTATATATAGACCACCTAATTTGAGTAGGAACGATGGTAAATTGCTATGGGAGGAAATAAAGAAGGCATCTGATAGAAACAATGTATGTATTCTAGGCGATTTCAACTTTTCAGGCATAGATTGGAAAAATCAACTTAGCGATAATGAATCTGAAGATTTTCTCGAAGCAGTACAAGATAGTTTTTTATATCAATTCATAAACTCGCCCACTAGAGGAAATAATATCCTCGATTTAGTTCTCAGTAATAATGAAAATCTAGTAAAAGATGTTGGGATTGGAGACGAACTAGGAAACAGTGATCATAAAGCCATATATTTTAACATAATATGGGATGGCAGGAAGAAGGAAAATTCGGCCTTGATCCCGGATTTTAGGAAGGCTAATTACGGTAGCTTAAGGAGAGACCTAAGGGATGACCCTATGGTCAAAAGATTAATCCCCCCCACACCTCCGGAAACTGTCAACTTAGGACGGGAGAACCCGAATTTAATTTAGCAGCTACTTATGAACAATTTATTGCGACAATCCATAATGCTCAAAATAAACACATCCCTAAAAGAAAATTCAGATCGATACGGAACCAACCAAAATGGATGAATAATAGACTCTTAGATCTTCTAGTGAAAAAGAAAGGAGTATATAGAAAAGTTAAGAAAGGCGAAAATCACTTACTTGGTTACTATCAGAACCTAACAAGACAGGTAAAAACAGAAATTAGGAAAGCAAAGAGAAATTATGAAATCAAGGTAGCAAACGAATCGAAAAATAACCCCAAAGCTTTTTATCAACTGTATAAATCAAAGCTTAGAGATACAATAGGTCCCCTTAAAACTACGACAGGAGAAACGACTGATGATGAGCTAGAAATGTGTAGTATGTTAAATAGTCATTTTCGCTCCGTATTCACAAATGAAAACCTAGCACAGTTTCCAGAAGTTCATAAGGTATATAACGACAGTATAGAAAATATGTTGATGAATATCAATATTACTAGTAACGATGTGCTTAAAGTAATTAACAAACTGAAGCCTCATAAATCGCCTGGTCCAGACGAGGTATATGCTAGAATATTAAAAGAATGTAGAGATGAGTTGAGTAATCCATTAGCAGTATTATTTAATAAGTCATTAGAATCGGGCCTAGTGCCAGAAGCTTGGAAACTTGCAAATGTAGTTCCGATTTTCAAAAAAGGTGATAAATCAATTGCACCAAATTACCGTCCCATTAGTCTCACGTCAATCATAGGCAAGTTGCTAGAGTCAATTATTGCTACGAAAATCAGAAGCCACCTTGAAACATTCAACTTAATTCATTCTTCTCAGCACGGGTTCACCCAGGGACCTTCTTGTCTCACAAATTTGCTTAACTTTTTCTCAGAAGTATATGAAGCGGTAGATAATGATAAGTCATATGATATAATTTATTTAGATTTCAGTAAAGCATTCGATAGAGTCTCTCATGAGAGATTGATAAGGAAGGTAGAAGCACATGGAATAGGTGGATCATTATTAAAATAGATTAGGTCATGGTTAACTGGTAGGAAACAAAGAGTCAGCATAAATGGATTTAAGTCAGACTGGGGTGCGGTCAAAAGCGGAGTTCCCCAGGGATCTGTATTAGGCCCTCTGCTGTTTGTTATATTCATTAATGATCTTGATTTAGGTATAATTAGTAGGATTAGTAAATTTGCAGATGATACCAAAATGGGGAGAGTGATAAATTCAGACAGTGACTTTGAACACCTTCAAAGAGATCTAGATACCTTACATGAGTGGTCAGTAGACTAGCAAATGAATTTTAATACTGATAAATGCAAGGTACTACAGATAGGGAAGACGAATACAAACGTTAAGTATAAACTAGGTAACACGGAAATAGAAAACTCAGATTGTGAAAAAGATCTAGGTGTATTTGTAAGCAACGACTTGAAACCTAGAAAACAATGTATTAGCGCTCGCAACAAGGCAAACAGGATTCTTGGGTTCATATCTTGGAGTGTGAGTAACAGAACTGCTGACGTTATCTTGAAACTTTACCTAGCATTAGTGAAGCCACACATGGATTATGCGGTTCAATTCTGGTGTCCTTATTATAGAATGGACATAGATTCTTTGGAGAGAGTACAAAGAAGAATGACAAAAATGATCCATAATATTAGAAACCTTCCATATGAAGAAAGACTGAAAAGCTTAGGCTTGCATTCATTAGAGAGGCGTAGAGTTAGGGGAGATATGATAGAGGTGTTCAAGTGGGTAAGTGGGATTAACAAGGGTAAAATGGAAGATGTTCAGTAATAACGAAATAACTAGAACAAATGGCTTTAAATTAGATAAATTCCGATTCAGAAAGGATATAGGCAAGCACTGGTTTGGTAATAGAGTTGTGGATATGTGGAATAGGCTACCGAGTGCTAGAATAGGATCGGGGACGCTAGGAAGCTTCAAGACGAAGTTGGATAGGTACATGGAAGTGCTGGGATGGGTGTGAAAGGGATCTGCCCTGTATGGGCCAGTCGGCCTCCTGCAGTATCCCACTTTCTTATGTTCTTATGTTCTTATAATATTTATATCCTCAAAAATTTATACACTAAAATTTGTATACATTAAAATGTTTACACCCGAAAATATTTATAGAACAAAATGATTATACCACAAAACGTTTACACCCGAAAATATCGTTTGTATGATGGATGGTACTAAAATTTTTGTTTAAACAGAAGCACACACAGGTAGATTAATGAAAGGTGTTACAAGGTGTTATAAAAATAGCTTAAGATTTAATGCATGTTGTTACAGGGTGTTGTAACAGTCACATAGAAAAGAGGTGAAACTTATACTTATCCGGGAAGGAAGGAAGAGGAAGGAGTTTTATAAATATTTAATAAACTTCATACACGATGAAGAATGACGTCATTTACATATTTAATGTTTAATAAAGTGAAGCTGTAGTGCCTCCCATGACCCAACATAAGGTTAATAAGTGGCACTGTTCCCAGAGTGGCACCGTTCCCAGATTGGCACCGTTCCCAGAGTGGCACCGTTCCCAGAGTGGCACCGTTCCTAGAGTGGCACCGTTCCCAGAGTGGCACCGTTCCCAGAGTGGTAGTTAGTGGCATCACACACACACACATGAACTGGCCCTTTAACCGTTGTATCCTTCTGGGTTAATGGGTTTTAGGGTTAATAGGGTTTTAGTAGCGAAACCCAGCTGTCTGTTCTCTATTTATTGAGGAACTATCTCAGATACAGTTCCAAGTGTATATCACCGTAACTTAATCACTGTAGCTATGGGCGTTAAGAAGAGGACGGAGGCTATATTAAAGAGCTCTTCTAAATACGTCTGGTTGATGTGAGGTGTTGAGTGACAATGCCTAATACCCGTCTAGTCAGAACGGTAATATACTCTACGTCCTCCCTCGAGGGAAGACGGAACCATCCACGATGGCTCTTAATAACGTCTTCCTCTCGTCAAGGATATCAAACTACTCCGCAAGAGGTGGCCAGAGAGCCGGCTACTTAATGCCTTAGCTCAGCACTAAGTGACGCGACTTCCCATGGGCACATCTTATCACGTGCTCTGAACATGCTACCTCATAGCTAGTGGAAAGTTACAGAGAGTGATAGAGTATATAAATCAAATGTAATTAACCCATTTATAGAAATACTTCTGCCTATAAAACAGAGGCTATTACATCGCTCGGTCACACCATCCAAGCTCCGCGAGGAATAAACTAAACTTGCAGAAAAACCCTGTACATAAACCTAACCATGTTGCATGCATATGTGTGTAAACACTAAACTGGGGAAGCTGACACCTGCGGTTGAACAGCTACTCAAGCCCTAGTCTGCAGTGCCTTATGAAGAGTATATTATGTACAAAGGCAAACTTGGATGATTCTGACTTAAAAGACAAACATTTGTAGTTTGAAAAGATGTGTCTATGACATCATTAAAATTAACATAAAACTATTATATTTGTAGTTTGAAAATTATGAACATTATTATCCTTCCTGGGGAAAAAAAATCTGCATTTTCTATGACTAAGGTTTGAAAAATTATTTAGATACAAACTAAAATAATAACCTTGTACATTTACAGTAAATTAATATAAATTATATTTAAAATAATTAAAGTATCAATAGCTGAACAGGAGAAAAATACATACTGGAAATTATATTACGTCAGTATATATTAAAACAAGTAAGGTACTTATAATAATTGATATAACCTACACGATGTCTATCTGTGTGGAGTTATATCGTTGAATGGGTATAATGTATATATAAAATATATACCTAATGTATACCTATATATACATAATGTATAACTATACCTATAACAAGACATAAGTGAGCGTTAAGTGTACAACAAGACATAAGTGAGCGTTAAGTGTACAACAAGACATAAGTGTGTATCAAGTGTACAAGACATAAGTGTGTGTTAAGTTTACTACAACACAAACGTGTGTAATAAGTGCACAACAAGACATAAGTGAGCGTTCAGTGTACAACAAGATAAAATTGTGTGTTAAGTGTACAACAAGACACAAGTGTGTATTAAGTGTACAACAAGATATTAAGTGTGTGTGTTAAGTGTAAAACAAGATATTAAGTGTGCGTGTTAAGTGTAAAACAAGATATAAGTGTGTATGTTAAGTGTACAACAAGACATAAGTGTTTATTAAGTGTACAACAAGACATAAGTGTTTATTAAGTGTACAACAAGACATAAGTGTTTATTAAGTGTACAACAAGACATAAGTGTTTATTAAGTGTACAAGATAAAATTGAGTGTTAAGTGTAAAACAAGATATTCAGTGTGTGTGTTAAGTGTAAAACAAGATATTAAGTGTGTGTGTTAAGTGTAAAACAAGATATAAAGTGTGTGTGTTAAGTGTACAACAAGATATTAAGTGTGTGTGTTAAGTGTACAACAAGATATTAAGTGTGTGTCTTAAGTGTACAACAAGATATTAAGTGTGTGTGTTAAGTGTAAAACAAGATATTAAGTGTGCGTGTTAAGTGTAAAACAAGATATAAGTGTGTATGTTAAGTGTACAACAAGACATAAGTGTTTATTAAGTGTACAACAAGACATAAGTGTTTATTAAGTGTACAACAAGACATAAGTGTTTATTAAGTGTACAAGATAAAATTGAGTGTTAAGTGTAAAACAAGATATTCAGTGTGTGTGTTAAGTGTAAAACAAGATATTAAGTGTGTGTGTTAAGTGTAAAACAAGATATAAAGTGTGTGTGTTAAGTGTACAACAAGATATTAAGTGTGTGTCTTAAGTGTACAACAAGATATTAAGTGTGTGTCTTAAGTGTACAACAAGATATTAAGTGTGTGTGTTAAGTGTAAAACAAGATATTAAGTGTGTGTGTTAAGTGTAAAACAAGATATTAAGTGTGTGTGTTAAGTGTAAAACAAGATATTAAGTGTGTGTGTTAAGTGTAAAACAAGATATTAAGTGTGTGTGTTAAGTGTAAAACAAGATATTAAGTGTGTGTGTTAAGTGTAAAACAAGATATTAAGTGTGTGTGTTAAGTGTAAACAAGATATTAAGTGTGTGTGTTAAGTGTAAAACAAGATATTAAGTGTGTGTGTTAAGTGTAAAACAAGATATTAAGTGTGTGTGTTAAGTGTAAAACAAGATATTAAGTGTGTGTGTTAAGTGTAAAACAAGATATTAAGTGTGTGTGTTAAGTGTACAACAAGATATTAAGTGTGTGTGTTAAGTGTAAAACAAGATATTAAGTGTGTGTCTTAAGTGTAAAACAAGATATTAAGTGTGTGTGTTAAGTGTACAACAAGATATTAAGTGTGTGTGTTAAGTGTAAAACAAGATATTAAGTGTGTGTGTTAAGTGTAAAACAAGATATTAAGTGTGTGTGTTAAGTGTAAAACAAGATATTAAGTGTGTGTGTTAAGTGTAAAACAAGATATTAAGTGTGTGTGTTAAGTGTAAAACAAGATATTAAGTGTGTGTGTTAAGTGTAAAACAAGATATAAGTGTGTGTGTTAAGTGTACAACAAGATATTAAGTGTGTGTGTTAAGTGTACAACAAGATATTAAGTGTGTGTGTTAAGTGTACAACAAGATATTAAGTGTGTGTTAAGTGTACAGCAAGATATTAAGTGTGTGTGTTAAGTGTACAGCAAGATATTAAGTGTGTGTGTTAAGTGTACAACAAGATATAAGTGTGTGTGTTAAGTGTACAACAAGATATAAGTGTGTGTGTTAAGTGTACAACAAGATATTAAGTGTATGCCAAATTTTGACGAACATGATCCGGAAGAGTTTTTCATCTAATTTGAGCAGATTGCCACAACACTTCCCTGGCCTCAGCAGTATTGGCCCTTGCTGATCCAGTCTGCCCTTGTGGGAAAAGGTCGTTCCACTTACTTGTCCCTAACCAGCTCTCAGCAAAATGAGTATTCTGTGGTCAAGGAAGCCATTTTGAAAATCTTACCAGTTGACAGCACAGTCATATAGAGATAAGTTTAGAAATACATTCAAATTGCCCGATGAGTCATATATCGAATATGGTCACACAGTCAATAAGTTGCGCAACAGATGATTATCGGCTAGTGGAGTTAAAACCTATGATGAACTTTGTGAATTGATTGCACTAGAGCAGTATATGAGAGGTGTCCCCACAGACGTCCGTATGTACGTTTGTGAGAAGGAAGTTACAACTAGTGAGAGAGCTGCCATTTTGGCGAAAAATTTCAGTCTGATTCATAAACATAAAGTTAATGAGGTTCCAGGCCCAGCCGTGACTCCAGCTCAAGGTGGTAAGAACCCGTTTGGTAACAGAGGTAATAAACCCTCCTTTGAGAATGTTGGCGAAGGTTCTGGTGGTCATGGTGGTGATGGATTTAGCGGGGTTATGGCTTCTGTGTGTTTTTATTGTAGAAAGCCTGGTCACTATATTGCCCAATGTCGTAAGCCCAAAGGTTAGGAGTCCCATTAAACGCCTGATGCTAATTTTGCATTTGTCTCAACAGATGATGTTGCTGCGGTTTCTGACCCAGTAACTCGATGCATCACTGTAACTCAATGCATCACTGCAACTCAATGCATCACTAACTCAATGCATCACTGTAACTCAATGTATCACTAACTCGATGTATCACTAACTCAATGTATCACTAATTCAATGTATCACTGTAACTCAATCTATCACTAACTCAATGTATCACTGTAACTCAATGTATCACTAACTCAGTGAATCACTGTAACTCAATGTATCACTGTAACTCAATGTATCACGAACTCAATGTATCACCAATTCAATGTATCACTAACTCAATGTATCACTGTAACTCAAAGTATCACAGTATCTCAATGTATCACTAACTCAATGTATCACCAATTCAATGTATCACTAACACAAAGTATCACAGTATCTCAATGTATCACTAACTCAATGTATCACTAACTCAATGTATCACTAACTCAATGTATCACTAACTCAATGTATCACTGTAACTCAAAGTATCACAGTATCTCAATGTATCACGTTAATGTATCTCTGTAAGTCAATATATCGCTGTAACTCCTTTATCCTCACCAACATTTCTTATCAACATCGCTATCAACATTTCAACATTGGTTCTCATCAACATAAGGATTAACAGTGATAATTAATTAATGAGAATGTCAACCACACTTGTATAATTAATTTATAAGAATGTCAACCACACCTGTCCCCTTCTGACCAGTCAACCCTTTTATATACCTGATTAATTAGGAGTCTCAAGAGGGGTCCCACCTGTCTCCTGTTCTATGATGGATGTTTGTACTTCATTATGGTAGTACTCAATACACCTGTCTCCTGTACTTCATTATGGTAGTACTCAATACACCTGTCTCCTGTACTTCATTATGGTAGTACTCAATACACCTGTCTCCTGTACTTCATTATGGTGGTACTCAATACACCTGTCTCCTGTACTTCATTATGGTGGTACTCAATACACCTGTCTCCTGTACTTCATTATGGTAGTACTCAATACACCTGTCTCCTGTACTTCATTATAGTAGTACTCAATACACCTGTCTCCTGTACTTCATTATGGTGGTACTCAATACACCTGTCTCCTGTACTTCATTATGTACTCAATACACCTGTCTCCTGTACTTCATTATGTACTCAATACACCTGTCTCCTGTACTTCATTATGTACTCAATACACCTGTTTCTACTCTCTCCTCCACCCCTACTTTATAAAACTTATTATTTGTTTGTCAACATGAACCAAAGCGGGAGTGAAGCATTACTTGGGTGGCGCAACACTTAACTAAACGGGGGATCAGGTGAGCTATTCATTAGTGAAGGCAGGTGAATTAACGGTGTGGTGATTTAATAGACGCGTATGGTGGGCAGCTAGGGGTTTTGTTGGCGAAAATTACGAGCTATTGATAAAAGGAGGAATAGAGGACGATGGAGAGAAGGAGAGGGAGAGATTATTAGCGCTCTTTACACAGGAGGGAGGATACTATCACGGTAAAGAGGGTAAGAGTTTTTGCAGTTCACTTAGCCATTTGCATTGTTTTTCTCGCAGCTTTCGAGCCGATGTTCCACCCAGGTGTAGGTGTTCACGAATACCATGTTAGCCTTCACTGTTGCCGCAGGGAAACTCTTGTCATTGTAGGTAATGCCACGAATAAGTGATCAAATGTATTAAATCACTTATAATAACAATAATAGAAACTTGTACATTGAACTGGGATTTCACAAATGTTTAACTAAAATTTACCGCCAAAATGGAGAATGTCAAACTTTAACCAAAAATCGTCATTTTTTGTATAAAACACTGGTTTTTGTTCATAGAGAAAAGGCGAGAAAAGGCATAAGAAATCGAAATGTCATTGAAAGGTTCCCTAGAAAAATATATGCTTTCAAAAACACCAGAAACTAGTGCAAAAATGACCTAGGCGACTGTGATAGTGAGGGTCATATTAAAGCTGAGGAAGAGGATAGTACTGAAAAAATACTGTACTAAGGCTTTTAAAACGGACAGTTCTACCTACGCTAACGGGCATGTTGATGAAGATCTATGTGATCCAGCCAACTGGCCACATTTACTGGACACTACGACAATTTATATTTTGGTAGAAAAGGGACCTGTTAAGGTATCTAGTGAAAATTAGGTGCCACTACAGCGTGCGGTGTACCGGGACATTTACACTATAGCGTGCGGTCTACCGGGACATTTACACTATAGCGTGCGGTCTACCGGGACATTTACACTATAGCGTGCGGTCTACCGGGACATTTACACTATAGCGTGCGGTCTACCGGGACATTTACACTATAGCGTGCGGTCTACCGGGACATTTACACTATAGCGTGCGGTTTACCGGGACATTTACACTATAGCGTGCGGTCTACCGGGACATTTACACTATAGCGTGCGGTCTACCGGGACATTTACACTATAGCGTGCGGTTTACCGGGACATTTACACTATAGCGTGCGGTCTACCGGGACATTTACACTATAGCGTGCGATCTACCGGGACATTTACACTATAGCGTGCTGTCTACCGGGACATTTACACTATAGCGTGCGGTCTACCGTGACATTTACACTATAGCGTGCTGTCTACCGGGACATTTACACTATAGCGTGCGGTCTACCGGGACATTTACACTATAGTGTGCGGTCTACCGGGACATTTACACTATAGCGTGCGGTCTACCGGGACATTTACACTATAGCGTGCGGTTTACCGGGACATTTACACTATAGCGTGCGGTTTACCGGGACATTTACACTATAGCGTGCGGTCTACCGGGACATTTACACTATAGTGTGCGGTCTACCGGGACATTTACACTATAGCGTGCTGTCTACCGGGACATTTACACTATAGCGTGCGGTCTACCGTGACATTTACACTATAGCGTGCTGTCTACCGGGACATTTACACTATAGCGTGCGGTCTACCGGGACATTTACACTATAGTGTGCGGTCTACCGGGACATTTACACTATAGCGTGCGGTCTACCGGGACATTTACACTATAGCGTGCGGTCTACCTGGGATATCTACACTGCAGGCTGCAATTTAGTATTGTTATATAGTATTATTATTATATAGTAGAGTTTTATGATAAAAAACAAAATAGTGAAATATTTTTTTAATGATCATCATATAAAAAAAAACATATAAAGATGTTCAATAATAGCATAATATTAATAACATAAACTTCGTATCATATTCTTTGTAAATGATAAAACTAACCTAACCTCCTTTTATAAGATTGGTTAGGGTCCTGGTGTTCAGGTAGTCAGGTCAGGTCAGGTCAGGTCCGTAGACTACAGTAGACCGCACGCTATAGTAGCACCGAAAATTGTGTTTTAAAAGAAATAGTGAAAATCGACACTTTTCAGAAGACTTTTACATGCGGAGATTGCCAAATGGGGAAATGTGTGAAAGATGTTGGCTTATATACTCCAAGAAGGTTGATGCAACTTTTTGCTTCTGCTGTAAACTGTACAGTTCAATTACAGCAATAAAATTCATAAAGGAAGGTTATGCAGACTGGAGGCATTTAGGTAAGAGACTGAGGTCTCATGAGTCGGCTAATGAACATTTATTAAACTTATCAAAATGGATTGGAGTTAAGAAAATATCGTGTTCAATGAATACAATTTTTGAGTACATGTTACAGGAGGTAAACAAAGAAAAGAAACACTGGAGGTCGGTGTTGACACGTATTATAGCAGCTATGCAATATTTAGCTGAACACAACTCAGCTTTTCGTGGAATAAATGCATGATTTTTTAACCTAGCATTGGTAATGTTCTGGGATTAATTAAATGATTGCTAATCTTGATCCTTCAATACGAGAACATGTCCAGAGCAACAAAATGAAGAAATCCACGAACACCATCTTGGAGAGCAGATATTCATTATATTTTGTTGTTAAATATATTTTGTTGTATTGTTTAAAGCTGTGTTTTGATTAAACCAGAGGTATCAAAATAAACACCTGTCAGCTGTCAGGAGGTTGTTAGCCAGACATAAGGTGAGGGTCTGTGTTTAACATTTAATCTGTCTGTTTACAGAAGCTGTTATTTCAAAGTCTCCTCTGATATAATGAGCCTGTGGGCTGACTATAAACTTCTTTCGTTTTTTACGGCTCAGGCCCGGGGTCAGTGGTCGATTTTTTCTTTATTTGCAATGCCAACATTGAGATCAGTTCATTCTGAACGCGAGGTCCAAGATGGTGTTCGTGGATTTCTTCATTTTGTTGCTCTGGACATGTTCTCGTATTGAAGGATCAAGTTTAGCAATCATTTAATTAATCCCAGAACATTACCATTGTTAGGTTAAAAAAAATCGTGCATTTATTTAGCGGAGTTGTGTTCAGCTAAATATTGCATAGCTGCTATAATACGTGTCAACACCGTCCTTCAGTGTTTCTTTCCTGCAACATGTACTTCATTATGGTAGTTCTCAATACACCTGTCTCCATCTCACACTGTCCACCTTTCCTCTTCCTCCCTTTCTCCTTTTCCATCTCCCCCTCTCCCAATCTCTCCTCCTCCACCCCAACACCGCAGTGCCCGCATTCCTCCACCACTCGCTCGCCTTCATTAACGAAATGATTATTCTTTTATTTACGACAACAAACTAATTTACTTGGGGGAAATTTCTGGAATTTTTTTTTGTTGAGAAGCTTATTGTGTTTGTTTTTGTGTGTTTGTTTGTTTGTTTGCTCTGTTTATTTTGTTTGTTTTGTTTATGTATGTGATGCCTTGCTTGTTCATTTAGTGCCTAAGACAACTCCCTCACCTCTCACTAACCTAAGACAACTCCCTCACCTCTCACTAACCTAAGACAACTCCCTCACCTCTCACTAACCTAAGACAACTCCCTCACCTCTCACTAACCTAAGACAACTCCCTCACCTCTCACTAACCTAAGGCAACTCCCTCACCTATTACCAACCTAAGACAACTCCCTCACCTCTCACTAACCTAAGACAACTCCCTCACCTCTCACTAACCTAAGACAACACCCTCACATCTCACTAACCTAAGACAACTCCCTCACCTCTCACTAACCTAAGGCAACACCCTTACCTCTCACTAACCTAAGGCAACACCCTCACCTCTCACTAACCTAAGACAACTCCCTCACCTCTCACTAACCTAAGACAACTCCCTCACCTCTCACTAACCTAAGACAACTCCCTCACCTCTCACTAACCTAAGACAACTCCCTCACCTCTCACTAACCTAAGACAACTCCCTCACCTCTCACTAACCTAAGACAACTCCCTCACCTCTCACTAACCTAAGACAACTCCCTCACCTCTCACTAACCTAAGCAACACCCTCACCTCTCACTAACAAAAGACAGCTCCCTCACCTCTCATTAACCTAAGACAACTCCCTCACCTCTCACTAACCTAAGACAACACCCTCACCTCTCATTAACCTAAGACAACTCCCTCACCTCTCACTAACCTAAGACAACACCCTCACCTCTCATTAACCTAAGACAACTCCCTCACCTCTCACTAACCTAAGACAACACCCTCACCTCTCACTAACCTAAGACAACACCCTCACCTCTCACCAACCTAACACAACTCCCTCACCTCTCACTAACCTGAGACAACTCCCTCACCTCTCACTAACCTAAGACAGCACCCTCACCTCTCACAAACCTAAGACAACTCCCTCACCTCTCACTAACCTAAGACAACACCCTCACCTCTCACTAACCTAAGACAACACCCTCAACCTCTCATTAACCTAAGACAACACCCTCACCTCTCACTAACCTAAGACAGCACCCTCACCTCTCATTAACCTAAGACAACTCCCTCACCTCTCACTAACCTAAGACAACTCCCTCACCTCTCACTAACCTAAGACAACTCCCTCACCTCTCATTAACCTAAGACAACTCCCTCACCTCTCACTAACCTAAGACAACTCCCTCACCTCTCACTAACCTAAGATACGTCCCTCACCGCTCACTAACCTAAGACAACACCCTCACCTCTCACTAACCTAAGACAACACCCTCACCTCTCACTAACCTAAGACAACTCCCTCACCTCTCACTAACCTAAGACAACTCCCTCACCTCTCACTAACCTAAGACAACTCCCTCACCTCTCACTAACTAAGACAACACCCTCACCTCTCACTAACGTAAGACAACTCCCTCACCTCTCATTAACCTAAGACAACTCCCTCACCTCTCACTAACCTAAGACGACACCCTCACCTCTCACTAACCTAAGACGACTCCCTCACCTCTCACTAACCTAAGACAACACCCTCACCTCTCACTAACCTAAGACAACTCCCTCACCTCTCACTAACCTAAGACAACTCCCTCACCTCTCACTAACCTAAGACAACTCCCTCACCTCTCACTAACCTAAGACAACTCCCTCACCTTTCACTAACCTAAGACAACACCCTCACCTCTCATTAACCTAAGACAACTCCCTCACCTCTCACTAACCTAAGACAAGACCCTCACCTCTCATTAACCTAAGACAACTCCCTCACCTCTCACTAACCTAAGACAACTCCCTCACCTCTCACTAACCTAAGACAACTCCCTCACCTCTCACTAACCTAAGACAACTCCCTCACCTCTCACTAACCTAAGACAACTCCCTCACCTCTCACTAACCTAAGACAACTCCCTCACCTCTCACTAACCTAAGACAACTCCCTCACCTCTCACTAACCTAAGACAACTCCCTCACCTCTCACTAACCTAAAACAACTCCCTCACCTCTCATTAACCTAAGCAACACCCTCACCTATCACTAACCTAAGACATCTCCCTCACCTCTTATTAACCTAAGACAACACCCTCACCTCTCACTAACCTAAGACAACTCCCTCACCTCTCACTAACCTAAGACAACTCCTTCACTTCTCACTAGCCTAAGACAACACCCTCACCTCTCACTAACCTAAGACAACACCCTCACCTCTCATTATCCAAAGACAACACCCTCACCTCTCATTAACCTAAGCAACACCCTCACCTCTCACTAACCTAAGACAACTCCTTCACCTCTCACTAACCTAAGACAACTCCTTCACCTCTCACTAACCTAAGACAACTCCCTCACCTCTCACTAACCTAAGACAACTCCCTCATCTCTCATTAACCTAAGGCAACACCCTCACCTCTCACTATCTTAAGACAACTCCCTCACCTCTCATTAACCTAAGACAACACCCTCACCTCTCACTGACCTAAGACAACTCCCTCACCTCTCACTAACCTAAGACAACTCCCTCACCTCTCACTAACCTAAGACAGCACCCTCACCTCTCACAAACCCAAGACAACTCCCTCACCTCTCACTAACCTAAGACAACTCCCTCACCTCTCACTAACCTAAGACAACTCTCTCACCTCTCACTAACCTAAGACAACTCCCTCACCTCTCATTAACTTAAGACAACTCCCTCACCTCTCACTAACCTAAGACAACTCCCTCACCTCTCACTAACCTAAGACAACACCCTCACCTCTCACTAACCTAAGACAACACCCTCACCTCTCACCAACCTAAGACAACTCCCTCACCTCTCACTAACTTAAGGCAACACCCTCACCTCTCACTAACCTAAGACAACTCCCTCACCTCTCACTAACCTAAGACAACTCCCTCACCTCTCACTAACCTAAGACAACTCCCTCACCTCTCACTAACCTAAGACAACTCCCTCACCTCTCACTAACCTAAGACAACTCCCTCACCTCTCACTAACCTAAGACAATACCCTCACCTCTCACTAACCTAAGACAACACCCTCAACATCTCATTAACCTAAGACAACACCCTCACCTCTCACTAACCTAAGACAGCACCCTCACCTCTCACTAACCGAAGACAACTCCCTCACCTCTCACTAACCTAAGACAACTCCCTCACCTCTCACTAACCTAAGACAACTCCCTCACCTCTCACTAACCTAAGACAACTCCCTCACCTCTCACTAACCTAAGACAACTCCCTCACCTCTCACTAACCTAAGACAACTCCCTCACCTCTCACTAACCTAAGACACGTCCCTCACCGCTCACTAACCTAAGACAACACCCTCACCTCTCACTAACCTAAGACAACACCCTCACCTCTCACTAACCTAAGACAACTCCCTCACCTCTCACTAACCTAAGACAACTCCCTCACCTCTCACTAACCTAAGACAACTCCCTCACCTCTCACTAACCTAAGACAACACCCTCACCTCTCACTAACCTAAGACAACTCCCTCACCTCTCACTAACCTAAGACAACTCCCTCACCTCTCACTAACCTAAGACAACTCCCTCACCTCTCACTAACCTAAGACAACTCCCTCACCTCTCACTAACCTAAGACAACACCCTCACCTCTCACTAACCTAAGACAACTCCCTCACCTCTCACTAACCTAAGACAACTCCCTCACCTCTCACTAACCTAAGACAACTCCCTCACCTCTCACTAACCTAAGACAACACCCTCACCTCTCATTAACCTAAGACAACTCCCTCACCTCTCACTAACCTAAGACAAGACCCTCACCTCTCATTAAACTAAGACAACTCCCTCACCTCTCATTAAACTAAGACAACTCCCTCACCTCTCACTAACCTAAGACAACTCCCTCACCTCTCACTAACCTAAGACAACTCCCTCACCTCTCACTAACCTAAGACAACTCCCTCACCTCTCACTAACCTAAGACAACTCCCTCACCTCTCACTAACCTAAGACAACTCCCTCACCTCTCACTAACCTAAGACAACTCCCTCACCTCTCACTAACCTAAAACAACTCCCTCACCTCTCATTAACCTAAGCAACACCCTCACCTATCACTAACCGAAGACATCTCCCTCACCTCTCATTAACCTAAGACAACACCCTCACCTCTCACTAACCTAAGACAACTCCCTCACCTCTCACTAACCTAAGACAACTCCTTCACTTCTCACTAGCCTAAGACAACACCCTCACCTCTCACTAACCTAAGACAACACCCTCACCTCTCATTATCCAAAGACAACACCCTCACCTCTCACTAACCTAAGACAACACCCTCACCTCTCATTAACCTAAGCAACACCCTCACCTCTCACTAACCTAAGACACGTCCCTCACCTCTCATTAACCTAAGACAACACCCTCACCTCTCATTAACCTAAGACAACACCCTCACCTCTCACTAACCTAAGACAACTCCCTCACTAACCTAAGGCAACTCCCTCACCTCTCACTAACCTAAGGCAACACCCTCACATCTCACTAACCTAAGACAACTCCCTCACCTCTCACCAACCTAAGACAACTCCCTCACCTCTCACTAACCTAAGACAACACCCTCACCTCTCATTATCCAAAGACAACACCCTCACCTCTCATTAACCTAAGACAACACCCTCACCTCTCACTAACCTAAGACAACTCCCTCACCTTTCACTAACCTAAGACAACTCCCTCACCTTTCACTAACCTAAGACAACTCCCTCACCTCTCATTAACCTAAGACAACTCCCTCACCTCTCACTAACCTAAGACAACACCCTCACCTCTCATTAACCTAAGACAACACCCTCACCTCTCACATTAAAACTCTAGCAGTAAATAAAGTCAGGTTGAGCCCGGAAGGTGAACCAAATATACAATAACTCGCAAATTGAAAAACTCTTTTGTGGATTCAGCTGGGGGAGACTTTGTGAGACTCCCGGGCAGGTAATGAAGAAGCTAGCGAGGCAGAAACTTCACTTGAGAACACCTGGAGGCTTAATTGTGATATAGACTCCACCTGACAACACCTGGAGGCTTAATTGTGATATCGACTCAACCTGACAACACCTGGAGGCTTAATTGTGATATAGACTCAACCTGACAACACCTGGAGGCTTAATTGTGATATAGACTGCACCTGCCAACACCTGGAGGCTTAATTGTGATATAGACTCCACCTGACAACACCTGGAGGCTTAATTGTGATATAGACTCCACCTGACAACACCTGAAGGCTAAATTGTGATATAGACTCCACCTGACAACACCTGAAGGCTTTATTGTGATATCGACTCAACCTGACAACACCTGGAGGCTTAATTGTCATATAGACTCCACCTGACAACACCTGGAGGCTTAATTGTCATATAGACTCCACCTGACAACACCTGGAGGCTTAATTGTCATATAGACTCCACCTGACAACACCTGGAGTCTTGATTGCTTTATATAACCCACATTACTTATACTAAAGACCTAAAAGTTGTTTCTAAGGTAAATATTAATTCTACCTTATGTTGCTGCGCCATTGTTTCCTGCGGTTTTTTTCCCGCATTGTAGAAGTGTATACGGCACGAAAAGCCTGTGGGCACCTTTAAAGAGACGTCCTCACCTCCTCTTTATGGCACGAGCGACCTCTACCACCTTTACAGGGGCGTCTTGAGCGCGTCTTTATGTCCATGGAGATTGTCCTCACTCTTACTCTCTCCCACAAGCAGACCATCACCAGACGCCTTGAGCACTACTCCATAAAAAACAACAACAATTCGGTTCTTCTCACAATATGATCCTCTCGTCTTAAAATGATCCCAGCTTAGTGTTGAGACATTTTAAACCTGATTTACTTCTTTATTTTTCAAAGCTTGAGGTGTTGTTACTCTAGTTGTTTTCATTTGTTGTTCTATATATTCAATTATCCTTTTGTTTACCTGTTTTTGTGTTACCTGTGTGTATGTGTGTGTGTGTATGTGTGTGTGAGTGTGTGTGTGTATGTGTTTGAGTGTGTGTGTGTAAGTAAAAAGTTTGTGAGGCAGCAACAGTTTATATTAATATTATATTCGTTCTAAGTATCTATCGATTCTTACTATATATATATATATATATATTAATTTAAATCATATAAATTACCTCCCTCATATAAATTACCTCCCTCATATATATTACCCACCTCATAAATTACCCCCTCATGTAAATTACCTCCCCTCATATAAATTACCTCCCTCATATAAATTACCTCCCCTCATATAAATTACCTCCCTCATATAAATTACCCCCTTCATATAAATTACCTCCCCTCATAAATTACCTCCCCTCATATAAATTACCCCCTTCATATAAATTACCTCCCCTCATATAAATTACCTCCCTCATATAAATTACCTCCCCATATAAATTACCTCCCTCATATAAATTACCCCCTTCATATAAATTACCTCCCCTCATAAATTACCTCCCCTCATATAAATTACCCCCTTCATATAAATTACCTCCATCATATATATTACCTCCCTCATATAAATTACCTCCTCATCTCATATAAATTACCTCCCTCATATAAATTACCTCCCTCAAATAAATTACCTCCCCTCATATAAATTACCTCCCCTCATATAAATTACCTCCTCATCTCATATAAATTACCTCCCTCATATAAATTACCTCCCTCAAATAAATTACCTCCCCTCATATAAATTACCTCCCTCATATATATTACCCACCTCATAAATTACCCCCTCATGTAAATTACCTCCCCTCATATAAATTACCTCCCTCATATAAATTACCTCCCCTCATATAAATTACCTCCCTCATATAAATTACCCCCTTCATATAAATTACCTCCCCTCATAAATTACCTCCCCTCATATAAATTACCCCCTTCATATAAATTACCTCCCCTCATATAAATTACCTCCCTCATATAAATTACCTCCCCTCATATAAATTACCTCCCCTCATATAAATTACCTCCTCATCTCATATAAATTACCTCCCTCATATAAATTACCTCCCTCAAATAAATTACCTCCCCTCATAAATTACCTCCCCTCATATAAATTACCCCCCTCATATAAATTACCTCCCCTCATATAAATTACCTCCCTCATATAAATTACCTCCCCTCATATAAATTACCTCCCTCATATAAATTACCCCCTTCATATAAATTACCTCCCCTCATAAATTACCTCCCCTCATATAAATTACCCCCTTCATATAAATTACCTCCATCATATATATTACCTCCCTCATATAAATTACCTCCTTATCTCATATAAATTACCTCCCTCATATAAATTACCTCCCTCAAATAAATTACCTCCCCTCATATAAATTACCTCCCCTCATATAAATTACCTCCTCATCTCATATAAATTACCTCCCTCATATAAATTACCTCCCTCAAATAAATTACCTCCCCTCATATAAATTACCTCCCTCATATATATTACCCACCTCATAAATTACCCCCTCATGTAAATTACCTCCCCTCATATAAATTACCTCCCTCATATAAATTACCTCCCCTCATATAAATTACCTCCCTCATATAAATTACCCCCTTCATATAAATTACCTCCCCTCATAAATTACCTCCCCTCATATAAATTACCCCCTTCATATAAATTACCTCCCCTCATATAAATTACCTCCCTCATATAAATTACCTCCCCTCATATAAATTACCTCCCCTCATATAAATTACCTCCTCATCTCATATAAATTACCTCCCTCATATAAATTACCTCCCTCAAATAAATTACCTCCCCTCATATAAATTACCTCCCCTCATATAAATTACCTCCCCTCATATAAATTACCTCCCCTCATATAAATTACCTCCCTCATATAAATTACCTCCCCTCATATAAATTACCTCCCTCATATAAATTACCTCCCTCATATAAATTATCTCCTCATCTCATATAAATTACCTCCCTAATATAATTTACCTCCATCATATAAATTACATCCCTCATAAAATTACCTCCCCTCATATAAATTACCTCCCCTCATAAATTACCTCCATCATATAAATTACATCCCTCATATAAATTACCTCCCCTCATATAAATTACCTCCCCTCATATAAATTACCTCCCTCAAATAAATTACCTCCCCTCATATAAATTACCTCCCCTCATATAAATTACCTCCCCTCATATAAATTACCTCC
>CAUDMG010002135.1:714012-734012 GCA_958450375.1 Homarus gammarus
AATATGTAGAATTGGGAGGGGTTTTTCTCATTACACAGATTTTCTTGTACCTATTCACATAAAACGCTATAACGACCTTAAACAACATTGATATTTTTATTTATAGTATTTTTAATAATTTTACAGGGGTCAAAGGTCGCTAATGAGGAGGGGGAAAATATTGTATCTGGTGACATATTTAATTAATTACGGTCACTTTAGTATAACTTGAACAAAATTAGACGTTTGGCAACACTGTAAGAGTGTGGTTGACTACTGTATATGGCGAACACGGCAAGTGGAGGTCAGTGGGTCCTCGTCTGCCAGAGGGGACGAAGCTAGTGCACCATTATTATTTCTATTTTAGGTTAATACTAATTGCAATTTATTGGTTAATTTTAATTTGAATTGACCTCTTATGAAACAAAATTATGACCTGGAACTATCGGATTATTATATGTCCCTGTGGAGTCTGAACGAGGGCCTTTGATGACGTCGAATTTAGACAAAAACTAATATTTTTTGTTTCTCAATTGACTTTTTTTTCAGGAGGTGAGGAGGTGGGGAGGGGGGGGGGTGGCAGCAGTGAGAGAGACGCTTGTGTGATGAATGTGACTACGGCAGCAGAGGCTTATAATGGACGAAATGTTTTTACTTATCTAGAAATTCTGTTTGTGAGTGGGGTGTTGGGGAGGGAGGGTGTGGGGTGAAGGGGAGAGATGGGGTGTGTGTGTGTGTGTGGGTGTGAAGAGGAGGGATAGGGTGTGTGTGGGTGTGGGGGTGAAGAGGAGGGATAGGGTGTGTGGGAGGAGACTGTAGTACACTTAAGATGGATACAAACACACAAACACACAAAATCAACGGATACAGCAACCCAAAGTTCACTAACTTACCTCTGTAGTGGGTGGGTGGTGTGGGTGGTAGTAGGGTGGGTGGCAGGGTGGGTGTTGTGGGTGGGTCTAGGACAACTGGCCGCCGCCATCTGGCCGCAGCCCATGAAGTACCTATCCTAACCTAACTTAACATAACCTAAGCTAACATAACCTAACCTAACCTAACCTAACCTGCCTTGAGAGCGCAAAATTAGGCGTTTGCAGTTTATCCCCAGTCCTCGGCGGCCAGATGGCGGCGGCCAGTTGTCCCATTCCCGTTGTGGGTGGTGGTAGGCGGTGATGGGGTGGGTGGCAGGGTGGGTGTTGTGGGTGGTGGTAGGCGGTGATGGGGTGGGTGGCAGGGAGGGTGTTGTGGGTGGTGACAGGCGGTGATGGGGTGGGTGGCAGGGAGGGTGTTGTGGGTGGTGGTAGGCGGTGATGGGGTGGGTGGCAGGGAGGGTGTTGTGGGTGGTGGTAGGCGGTGATGGGGTGGGTGGCAGGGAGGGTGTTGTGGGTGGTGGTAGGCGGTGATGGGGTGGGTGGCAGGGCGGGGAAAGATCAATAAAATAATATTATAGGAAAAGTTCGCTATTATCCTCATTTCCACAGTGTGGCCACTATCAAGTAACACACACTGTGGCCACACCTCTCAAGTAACACACACTGTGGCCACCCTTTCAAGTAACAGTACACTGTGGCCACCCTCTCAAGTAACACACACTGTGGCCACCCTATCAATTAACACACAGTGGCCACCCTATCATGTAACACACAAAGTGGCCACCCTATCAAGTAACACACACTGTGGCCACCCTCTCAAGTAACACACACTGTGGCCACCCTATCAAGTAACACACACTGTGGCCACCCTATCAAGTAACACGCATTGGCCACTCGAATAAGTATCACACTCTGGCCACCCCAATAAGTAAAACAATTTGACCACTCCATCAAGTAACACACTGTGGCCACCCCAACAAGTAACACGCATTGGACACCCCAAAAAAGTAACACGCATTGGCCACCCCAATAAGTAACACACTCTAGCCACCCCAATAAGTAACACACAGTGGCCACCCTATCAAGTAACACACACTCTGACTACTCCAAGTAACACACTCTGGCCACCCCAACAAGTAACACTCCCAAACAAATAACACACCTGGCCACTCCATCAAATAACACACACCCCAACTAGGAACAAAAAAAAAACCCTCCACCCAAAGCCCCACAGCAAACTATGCCACCCACAAGAATGCACCCCACAGTAATGCACCCACAATCAAGTAATGCACCCCAACAAGTAATGCACCCCAACAAGTAATGCACCCCAACAAGTAATGCACCCCAACAAGTAATGCACCCCAACAAGTAATGCACCCCAACAAGTAATGCACCCCAACAAGTAATGCACCCCAACAAGTAACACACTTCATCAAACAACACACCCTGGCCTGCCCAACAAGTAACACACCCCAACACGCAACACACCCTGGACACCCCATCAAGTAACACACCCCGACAAATAACACAACCCAACAAGTAACACACCCTGGCCACCCCATCAAGTAACACACCCCGACAAATATCACACCCCAACAAGCAATACACTCTGGAGGGGGAACATGAAACAACACACTCTGGCCACCCCAACAAGTAACACACCCTGGACACCCCATCAAGTAACACACCCCAACAAGTAACACACCCCAACAAGTAACACACCCTGGCCACCCCATCAAGTAACACACCCCAACAAGTAACACACCCTGGCCACCCCATCAAGTAACACACCCCGACAAGTAACACACTCCATCAAACAACACACCCTGGCCACCCCCATCAAGAAACACACCCCAACAAGTAACACACCCTGGCCACCCCATCAAGTAACACACCCCGACAAATAACACACTCCATCAAACAACACACTCTGGAGGGGGAACATGAAACAAGACAGAGAATGAATGACAGTGTGTGAGAGGAGAGTGTGTTTGTTTGTACTAAGTTACTGTAACACTGTATTGTACATCAAGGGGTAAAGGGTTCTATCGATCTATCTATCTATCTATCTATCTATCTGTCCTCGCCCTCCACACACTGTAATCTCACCCAGTCTTCTTTCAGTACACGTTTTACCTTCACATTCAGTTTCAGTCTCATTTACAGTCCACTACAGTCTGTTTCAGTCTCATTTACAGTCCACTACAGTCTGTTTCAGTCTCATTTACAGTCCACTACAGTCTGTTTCAGTCTCATTTACAGTCCACTACAGTCTGTTTCAGTCTCATTTACAGTCCACTACAGTCTGTTTCAGTCTCATTTACAGTCCACTACAGTCTGTTTCAGTCTCATTTACAGTCCACTACAGTCTGTTTCAGTCTCATTTACAGTCCACTACAGTCTGCTTCAGTCTCATTTACAGTCCACTACAGTCTGTTTCAGTCTCATTTACAGTCCACTACAGTCTGTTTCAGTCTCATTTACAGTCCACTACAGTCTGTTTCAGTCTCATTTACAGTCCACTACAGTCTGTTTCAGTCTCATTTACAGTCCACTACAGTCTGTTTCAGTCTCATTTACAGTCCACTACAGTCTGTTTCAGTTTCATTCCCTTCATATTTACTTTCATTTTTATTTCCAATATCAGTTCCATTCAGCTTCAGCCCCTCAGCCACCCAGCCCTAGCCCCCATACCCCTTCAGCCCCCTAGCCCCCCAGCCCCGCAGCCACCCAGCCCTAGCAACCCATACCCCTTCAGCCCCCTAGCCCCTCAGCCCCTCAGCCACCCAGCCCTAGCTCCCATATCCCCTTCAGCCCCCTAGCCCCCCAGCCCCTCAGCCACCCAGCCCTAGCTCCCATACCCCCCTTCAGCCCCCTAGCCCCCCAGCCCCTCAGCCCCCAGCCCTAGCTCCCATACCCCCTTCAGCCCCCTAGCCCCTAGCCCCCCAGCCCCTCAGCCACCCAGCCCTAGCTCCCATACCCCTTCAGCCCCCTAGCCCCCCAGCCCCCCAGCCCTAGCTCCCATACCCCCTTCAGCCCCCTAGCCCCAGCCCTTCAGCCACCCAGCTCTAGCTCCCATACCCCCTTCAGCCCCCTAGCCCCCCAGCCCCCCAGCCCTAGCCCCCATACCCCTTCAGCCCCCTAGCCCCAGCCCCTCATCCACCCAGCTCTAGCTCCCATACCCCCCTTCAGCCCCCTAGCCCCTCAGCCACCCAGCCCTAGCTCCCATACCCCCTTTCAGCCCCCTAGCCCTCCAGCCCCCCAGCCCTTGCTCCCATACCCCCTTCAGCCCCCTAGCCACCCAGCCCTAGCTCCCATACCCCCCTTCAGCCCCCTAGCCCCCAGCCCTAGCTCCCATACCCCCTTCAGCCCCCAGCCTCTCAGCCACCCAGCCCTAGCCCCCATACCCCTTCAGCCCCCTGGCCCCCCAGCCCCCTAGCCCCCAGCCCCCCAGCCCTAGCTCCCATATCCCCTTCAGCCCCCTAGCCCCCCAGCCCCAGCTCCCATACCCGCTTCAGCCCCCTAGCCCCCCAGCCCCTCAGCCACCCAGCTCTAGCCCCCAGGGAGTTAAATGAACAAAGTAATGTGTGTGTTGTAACATATTAAACTATTACTGACTGTGACTAGCGTGTGTGCGTGTGTGTGTGTGTGTGTACTGTTGTAGTTGTGGCTATGACAGTGTGGGTTGTGGTTATGACAGTGTGGGTTGTAACCATGACATCGTGGGCGTCTCCTCGTGTTACCTATTATAATAATGATAAGAAGATACCGTACAGGTAATGTATTAATCATCTCCATCTTCACTATACCCCTGAGCACCAGCCCTTATCGTGTATCACCATAATGTTAAAATAATGAAGGTGACACATTATCTTCATCACAAACACTTTACTCACTTTACAAAACACACTTTATAACTTTATCTCGTTACTTAAAGTGTGTTTGGACTTTACAGTTTTGTTAATAAATTTAGGTTAGGTTAGGTTAGGTTAGGTTAGATTAAAGTGCATCAGGTGAGGTGAAGTGTAGTTACAGAGTGAGGTTAAGTAAAGCTAAGATTTAAGTTAAGTGTTAATTTAGAGAGGTAGTTTAGGTAAAGATAAAGAAAGAGTCAGGTTAAAGTGAGGTTAAGTAAGGTTAAATTAGACCAGACTCTCCGTGGTGGTAATAACCAGGTGAGTATCTGGGCGTGTAATTAAGTCAGACTCAGGTGTGTGATGTTCACTTGTGTATGAGATAAATCATTGAGGTATTTTATAAGATCATTTTGACTGTCGATGATATTTATTACGTCTGACGCAGTGCCAGGCTCAACAGTGCCAGGCTCGACACAGTGCCAGGGTCAACACAGTGCCAGGCTCAACACAGTGCCAGGCTCGACACAGTGCCAGGGTCAACACAGTGCCAGGGTCAACACAGTGCCAGGGTCAACACAGTGCCAGACTCGACACAGTGCCAGGGTCAACACAGTGCCAGGGTCAATACACTGCCAGGCTCAACACAGTGCCAGGCTCAACACAGTGCCAGGCTCAACACAGTGCCAGGGTCAATACACTGCCAGGGTCAATACAGTGCCAGGGTCAACACAGTGCCAGGGTCAATACACTGCCAGGCTCAACGCAGTGCCAGGGTCAACACAGTGCCAGGGTCAATACACTGCCAGGGTCAATACACTGCCAGGCTCAACACAGTGCCAGGGTCAACACAGTGCCAGGGTCAACACAGTGCCAGGGTCAATACACTGCCAGGCTCAACACACTGCCAGGCTCAACACAGTGCCAGGGTCAACACAGTGCCAGGGTCAACACAGCGCCAGGGTCAATACACTGCCAGGCTCAACACAGTGCCAGGCTCAACACAGTGCCAGGCTCAACACACTGCCAGGCTCAACACACTGCCAGGCTCAACACAGTGCCAGGCTCAACACAGTGCCAGGGTGAACACAGTGCCAGGCTCAACACAGTGTCAGGCTCAACACAGTGCCAGGCTCAACACAGTGCCAGGGTGAACACAGTGCCAGGGTGAACACAGCGCCAGGCTCAACACAGCGCCAGGCTCAACACAGTGCCAGGCTCAACACAGTGCCAGGCTCAACACAGTGCCAGGCTCAACACAGTACCAGGCTCAACACAGTGCCAGGCTCAACACAGTGCCAGGCTCAACACTGATAAAGCTCAGTCCTTATAGAAGAGTCCTAATAAACCTCAAACCCAGTAGACCCCAGTCCTAATAGACCCCAGAACTCACAGACCCCAGTCCTAATAGACCCCAGTACTCATAGACCCCTGTCCTAATAGACCCCAGTACTCATAGACCCATGACCTAATAGACCCCAGTACTCACAGTCCCCAGTCCTAATAGACCCCAGTACTCACAGACCCCAGTCCTAATAGACCCCAGTACTCATAGACCCCTGACCTAATAGACCCCAGTGCTCACAGACCCAGGCCCTTATTTAATCTTTTCATAAATATTAGACCCTAAAAGGACTGATTGGGACCCATTAGTACCGAGGCCAATTAGGACGAGCCCTCGTGCTAATGGGTAGACAGGGCTGTACAGACACCCACGAGTGACGAGTAATGAGGAACACTTCTGATGTAAGAGGGTGATGATGAGAGGGTGATGATGAGAGGGCGATGATGAATGGTGATGAGGGTGATGATGAGAGGGTGATGATGAATGGTGATGAGGGTAATGATGAGAGGGTGATGATGAATGGTGATGAGGGTGATGATGAGAGGGTGATGATGAATGGTGATGAGGGTGGTGATGAGAGGGTGATGATGAATGGTGATGAGGGTGATGATGAGAGGGTGATGATATGAGGGTGATGATGAGAGGGTGAAGATGAATGGTGATGAGGGCGATGATGAGAGGGTGATGATGAGAGGGTGATGATGAATGGTGATGAGGGTGATGATGAATGGTGGTGAGGGTGATGATGAGAGGGTGATGAGGGTGATGATGGGTGGTGATGAGGGTGATGATGGATGGTGATGAGGGTGATGAGAGGGTGATGATGAATGGTGATGAGGGTGATGATGAGAGGGTGATGATGAATGGTGATGATGCATGATGAGACGTGATGAGGGTGGTGATGGTGATGAATGATGATGAATGGTGATGAGGGTGGTCATGGTAATGATGATGAATGACTTTATGAAAGGTTGTCAGTGCCAACAATAAACACTCAGGTTGTCAGTGCCAACAATAAACACTCTGGTTGTCAGTGCCAACAATAAACACTCAGGTTGTCAGTGCCAACAATAAACACTCTGGTTGTCAGTGCCAACAATAAACACTCTGGTTGTCAGTGCCAACAATAAACACTCTGGTTGTCAGTGCCAACAATAAACACTCTGGTTGTCAGTGCCAACAATAAACACTCAGGTTGTCAGTGCCAACAATAAACACTCAGGTTGTCAGTGCCAACAATAAACACTCTGGTTGTCAGTGCCAACAATAAACACTCTGGTTGTCAGTGCCAACAATAAACACTCTGGTTGTCAGTGCCAACAGCTCAAAGTGATGAAGTCTTCATGATGGAGTGAACAGAGAAGTGTTACAATGTGTTCAGTCGAGCGTCGAATGACTTTGTCGGTAATGTATGAGAAATAATTTAGGTAAGTGATTGACAATATTGAAGTGAGTGAGTGAGTGAGTGAGTGAGTGAGTGAGTAGTGGGAGGGATTCAGGATGACGTCACGCTGTGGAGGATGAATCAGAGAGAGAGAGAGAGAGAGAGAGAGAGAGAGAGAGAGAGAGAGAGAGAGAGAGAGAGAGAGAGAGAGACAATGATAAAAACTTGAGACGGCACAACCATTACAATATTAGAAAGTTTCTAACAATAATAATAATAATAATAATAATAATAATAATAATAATAAAAGCAGAAGGCTGGTGGAGGCGGGGGAAGGGGGGAGGACTCGGTAATGTCGGTCATTCATCAAGGTAAAATGTTTCTTGTAGTCATACATCATAAGAGCGTTTTTTATCTGCCTTTGTTATCTGCCTCATTAGGCGACCCAAGAGAAGAAGGAAGAGGGGCAGGAGGAGGAGGGGAGGGACAGGAGGAAGTGGTGGGAGGAAGAGAGAGGAGAGGCAGCAGAAGGAAGAGGGGAAGGGCAGAAGAAAAGGGAGGAAGAGGGATGTGAGTAAAGAGAGGAGAGGAGGAGGGGAGGATAAGGTGAGGGAGATAGTTAACACGAGTATCTAAACTTTGGTTGTTATGGTAAAGAAACGTGTTGTTTTTGTCGATGTTGTTCTTGTTGCTGTTTTGTTATTCTAATTGTTGTTGTTTTTGTCGACGTTGTTGTTGTTCTTGTTATCAGTATTTGGTTTTTATCAGTGTTGTTGTTGTTGTGGTTACTGCTGTTTGTTTGTTTGTTTGTTTTTTGCTATTACCGTCGTTGCTATTGTTGTTGCTATGTTGTTGTTGTTGTTGTTGTAGTTTGTAAAAGCAGTTGTAGTTGTGATTATTCCTCAACATTCACCCCCCCCCCCCCCCATAACTAATCCATTAATATATACCAGATTTTAATAACATTCTCCTAAAACTGTTTACCAGGACATGTAAATTCGCGTATCGTTTATATTAAGATAAATTTGTCTCGCTAAAAACTGCAAAAATTATCCCCCTAGAAACAGCTTATTTACGATGGTGGAATTTATTTTTTTCCTCACCATTACTACTACTACACTATCAGCCACCACTATCACCATCAACTACCACTATCACTACCACCATCGCCACCCTACCAGGAGACAGTGGAAACCATCCACCTGAGAAATAAAACAGAGGCCCTCAACGTCAGGTTCCACCGCCTTGGGAAGAAGGTTTGGGACAAGCTCCTGGACGACCCCTCACAGCCCAGACCACCTACGCGGGGAAGACATCAACGGAGGGCGACCCCACGCCTGGTGGCCGCACTACAACAACCCAACCCGCGACCCATCTATGTCCGCCACAGTGATCCACCTTAGATTAAAACTTAGATGATATAAGTTCACATTTAACAAGTCACGATCTAGTGAGTCCACAACGTAATACAGTATAAGATGTTAATAAACTTGTAATTATAAAATCAAACTAGTCATTGTCTACAAAAGTAACCATTGTGTAACCTCATCCTAAATCCTAGGTTAGCTTACTTAGCCACACCTTCGCCGCCATTTTATTACCTTAATATTAAATATCCGAATACAGAAGTAGCTATCTTAGCTGTGTTGAGTTAGTTGAGCCGCAGATCTATGCGGCATTCAGTGACTGTAGCCTCCTAGTCAATATCTGCAGCTGTTGTCGGCTTTGGGGCCGAAGCTCTCGTTCCCCTGAGGCAGAGCAAAGCCGATCTAAGGAGAGAGAAGGACAGTCGACATCTCATCCAGGCTGCAACATAACTTCTGGGCTGCTGCTTCTGTTCGGAGATCAACTCCGCGAGTCTGGTGTAGAAATATCTTGAACTTGGACCCATCCCACCAGAGGTTGTGAAAACTAGAGGAGTGAAGCTGCCTTGATCAACGTTTGAATACTCTCCCCGTATGCCCTTATCTTGTCGTTCTCGTTCCTCCTGTGTGCAGCATCGAGAGCTAAGTTACGGTGACATGCGGCAATGGGATAAAAAATCCTGATGTCGAAGAAGGCTCTCTGTCCCCGGGTCCAGAATCCTCGAGCACTGACGTCAACACGGGCTTCGTTGGATGTATTTGAAGTCCTATGTTGGAAGACCTCACCGTCCAATGGAAGGAGGGTCGGTTCTACCATGACATCACGGCAGATTTCCTTCAACATATTTGCTGTGAGATCCCTTACTTCATCATGCCTCATGCATATGAAGCCCCCTTTCTTGCACACCATGGCGTGATCGACGTCATAGGAAGAGCCACACACGCATTGAGAGGGCAAACCTTCCACTGGCCTACCGTACCTTAGAGCACTGGCATCTGTAAATTCTTGTTTATTGAGACTGAAACCATTTGCCCTTATCGGTAACGTAGTTAACCAGTTAGAGGCGCCCACCTCCTGCGCTATAGCTACTTTTTTGTTTTCAAATTCTCTGGTACTTGCAACAACAGTTGCTGCAACTTATCACTTTGGCTGTGCTGTCGTTCTGTCGTAATGGACCTTCGAATCTTGTTTACTTCGCTGGTATCCACCTCCCCTGTTGCGTTCTGGGCTATTATGTGGTCCGTGAGGGCTGCCGTGAGCTTAACTGAGTTTTGATGTTGGAAGGCAGCAATCTCCTCTGGATTGGTCAACCTCCCAGTCTCGGTGGTAGTGCAAGGAGTGATCTTTCTGCTGGGGTTAAGAGAGGGTGTTTCACTAATTTGGGAATGAAATTGACGCTGATAGCTTCTTCCAGAGGGTGGAGGAGGGGGCCAATATCAGGGATAGTACGCATCAGGTAGTTCCAGCGATGCTTGACTCCATGGGTGAATGCCGCAAAAGCCGCATGAGGCTCTGTGTTAGCAATCTCAGACAGTGCTTGGATTTCCCTAACCCACTCATTCACCTTTCCCGTTACGTACTCGGTCTTGAAGTCAGTCGTGCCGATTACTGCGCCTAGGTGTCTTTGGCCTTTTTTTGTTATTTTGACCTCACTTCCGCCAAACACCTCCATTGCCCGCTCATAATGTTCTGGCTTCACAATGAGGAAGGACTTGCTGGCGTTTGGGTGGTACCCTATTTGTGGGCCTCGCGATGTTACCAGGTCCCACCACTTTTTGATGTCCTCCACTTTTCCTGCTCCTGTAAGGTCATCAGCGTAAGCCACTTTTTTTACCTAAGTT
The DNA here is from genome assembly GCA_958450375.1 of Homarus gammarus. Lineage (NCBI taxonomy): Eukaryota > Metazoa > Arthropoda > Malacostraca > Decapoda > Nephropidae > Homarus > Homarus gammarus. Next base: position 724,656 of record CAUDMG010002135.1, read on the forward strand.
GTTTCAAATTTTATTGTGTTCGAACACAGATAGGCCTATTGCGTACATTGCCATTGCAACTGGGTCCCCCTGCGTTGTTCCCTCGGTTGACTGTATGATGGTGTCACCTCTTAGAGCCTTGTTGTTTACGATATAGAGGTCTGATGGATTCCTATAGGAGTTTTCAACATACATTAAAGCTTGGACACTTGATCTTGATATTGTGCAGTGCGGCCTTGCGGTTAAGTATGTTGAATGCGTTTGAAGCGTCCACCAGGAGAACGGCCTCACAATCACGCTGCTCAAAGATCGTTCTCATGGCGTGAATGGCAGCTTCCCCTCCAGCCTGGTGGGCAGCACACACTTGCAGGTTCCCTGCTGCTGCTGCTGCTGACATCATCCTTTACCACCTCCATTATGCATTTTCCTATGATCCGCCTCAGTACTTCCCCCACCCCTATAGGCCTACATCCTAGATTCTTATCCAGGGGAATGAGGCGGCAGGCCGTCAGAGCATAGAGGTGATGGCAGCACGAAGATGCCAGCTTTCTTGCAAGGACGGCAATGGCCGTGCAGAGATCACTTGCTACAGGGCCAAACTTGTTAGTGCTGAGGATGACTCTCCAACCGTTTGCGTCCAGACCTGAAGGGCCGGCTCCTCCTCGTGTCTTCAGTGCCTTTTTCCACACCATCCCTCCTGTTATTTTCTCGAACAGGACAACATTTGGTGGGATATAGTCACCCTGGAACTTGATGCCTTCGTCTTCACTTGCAGGGGGATGTTTTTCTTTCAGTTGTTTTAATGTCTCTCTGTTTATTGGCAGAACCCCACCGGCGGATTCCTCTGTGAGAGATCTTACCGCCATTGACACTTTTCCCACACGCATTTTGTTTCCAAACTTTCTTGCAACGTCATCGGTGTTTTGCTTTCCGCCACCTGTAAATTTTAGTCTCTCCTGCAGTGTTCTTGCTTCACATAGGAGATCCTCAAGGACCCCATTCTGCCACATTGCCAATCTTCTCTTCATTGCTGCCACATTTTCTTTGCGCTCAGTCTTTGTGTGTCTTCTGACAGAATAGATGTGGTATTATTGCCAGTATTTGAAGAGCTAAAGGGGCAAGGAAGCGGTCTTGAGTGTACTCAGTTATGAGGCGAATCATCTCCCGAATCATTTCTTTGGTGGCCGCACACTTGGGTGGTTCAAATAGGTTAGCTGGCGACCACCTGACAATTTCTGAGTAGGTTTCTTTAACCCACAGGTCCGCATTTTCCATCGACATGCCATTCCACTGTAGTGGCTGTCTCTCATTCACCTCGTGGACATCTGTTACTACTGGAGCAGCGTTCATTAGTACTACATTTTCAGGTTGAGTAGACTCACTGCTAGCATTTAGGATATCATCGGGCGGTTGGGTCCCGGCGATATCCGCTGTGGCCTTCTGTGTCGGCTCCCTGTCATGTGGGTTCCGACAATTGTATCCCTTTCTGCAATCCACACATGGTCGGTTGTTTCTCGCACATTCACAGCTAGTGCAATTTTGGTACTGGCTAGCACAGACGCAGCAATGTCTGTTATCCGGCATAGTGTTCTGCACCTTGGGCGGCAGTTACGTCCGCCTCCGACATCTGCTTTGGTCCCATACCACTATCAAACACCACCATCACCACCACCACTACGACCACCACCACTATCAATCACCATCATCACCATCACCACTACTACCACCACCACTATCAATCACCATCACCACCACCACTACGACCACCACCACTATCAAACACCACCATCACTACGACCACCACCACTATCAAGCACCACCATCAATACCACCACTACGACCACCACCACTATCAATCACCATCACCACCACCACTACGACCACCACCACTATCAATCACCACCACCACTACGACCACCACCACTATCAAACACCACCATCACTACGACCACCACCACTATCAAACACCACCATCACTACCACCACTACGACCACCACCACTATCAATCACCATCACCACCACTATCAAACACCACCATCACTACCACCACTACGACCACCACCACTATCAATCACCATCACCACCACCACTACGACCACCACCACTATCAATCACCACCACCACTACGACCACCACCACTATCAAACACCACCATCACTACCACCACTACGACCACCACCACTATCAAACACCACCATCACCACTACTACCACCACCACTATCAATCACCATCACCACCACCACTATGACCACCACTATCAAACACCACCATCACCACTACTACCACCACCACTATCAATCACCATCACCACCACCACTATGACCACCACCACTATCAATCACCACCACCACTACGACCACCACCACTATCAAACACCACCATCACTACCACCACTACGACCACCAGCACTATCAATCACCACCACCACTACGACCACCACCACTATCAAACACCACCATCACTACCACCACTACGACCACCACCACTATCAAACACTACCACCACTACGACCACCACCACCATCAAACACCACCATCACTACCACCACCACTATCACTACCACCACCACTACCACTACTACCACCACCACTATGAATCACCAACAGCACCACCACTACTACCACCATCTCCACGTGTTGGGTCGTGTCAGACTCCCTTAGTCTCAGTTAAGCACTTTATACACATGCAAACTTGATATTGTTCGTTTACATATTTTGGACTTCCCTGCTACCACCATCGCTACCAGCACTACTACCACCATCGCTACCAACACTACTACCACCACCATCGATACCAACACTACTACCACCATCGCTACCAACACTACTACCACCAATGCTACCAACACTACTACCACCATCGCTACCAACACTACAACCACCATCGCTACCAACACTACTACCACCATCGCTAACAACACTACTACCACCATCCCTACCAACACTACTACCATCATCGCTACCAACACTGCTATCACCATCGCTACCACTATTGTTACCACTACTACCACCACTACCACCACCACTACCACTACCACCACCACAATCGCTGCCACTACTACCCCCCACCACCACTATTATTATTATTAGTATTGTGACCATCATTACCACGTTTACCACCACCACTATTACTACTACTACCACCATCATTACCACTACTACCACCAATGCTACCACCACTACCACCATCATTACCACTACTACCACCAATGCTACCACTACTACCACCATCATTACCACTACTACCACCAATGCTACCTACTACTACCACCATCATTACCACTACTACCACCAATGCTACCACCACTACCACCATCATTACCACTACTACCACCAATGCTACCACCACTACCACCATCATTACCACTACTACCACCAATGCTACCACCACTACCACCATCATTACCACTACTACCACCACCAAATGAGCAGTAACCCAACAAGAAATTCGACCATAAATCATTGCAACACCAAAAATAGAAAAAAAAAAAGCTCCTCACCGGGAAATGGAATCCATATATCTGAGGTATAACTCGAGACAATACACTCAACATGGCGGAGGATTTACACTTGATGGTTTACACTTGAGGATTTACACTTGAGGATTTACACTTGTGGGTTTACATTTGAGGATTTACACTTGAGGGCTTACACTTGTGGGTTTACACTTGAGGTCTTACACTTGCAGATTTACACTTGTGGGTGTACACTTGAGGTCTTACACTTGAGGGTTTACACTTGAGGATTTACACTTGTGGGTTTACACTTGAGGATTTACACTTGTGGGTTTACACTTGAGGGTTTACACTTGAGGATTTACACTTGAGGGCTTACACTTGTGGGTTTACACTTGAGGTCTTACACTTGAGGATTTACACTTGAGTTTTAGTCTTATGTCGGTCGTGTATAGCAGATCGACTTTTAGGGAGGGAGGGGATGAGGAGGGGGAGGGTAGGAGGGGGGTAGGAGGGGGAGGGTAGGAGGGAGGGAGAGGGAGGGGGGTAGGGATGGGGGTAGGGATGGGGGGTGGGGAAGTCCTTATCTTTGTCTTGGAAAAAAGAAATATTCAGACCTCGGTGTGATGTGTTATTAACGTGTGTGGTATTGAAGGAGGAGAGGGGGAGGGAGGGGAGAGTGGGGGAGGAAGGGGTGAGAAAGGTAGCAGAGGAAAGCGAGGGAGAGGGAAAAGGAAGAAAGTGGGGAGAAAGGGGGGAAGGAAGAGGGAGAAAGGTAGCAGAGAAAGAGGAAGAGAGGGAAGGGGAGGAAAAAGCAGGGGGAGAGAGGGAGAGAGTGTACTCTATCCCCCCCCTGTACACCTCCCGTTGATTCCTCTTACAGTCCCTAGTCTGTGATGGTCAAAGGGTTGGATTACCTTCAACGCTTACTACAGCCTCTCTCTCATAATAACATAAGAAAATAAGGAGTCTGCAATAGGCCGATTGGCCTGTGCATTAGGGTGTGTCATACGGAGGCGAATTTTTTTTTTTTGAGTTTGAAAAATTGGCCCATGGTATTAATGATGTAGTTCTATGTGCAGAATCATGTGATATCTTCAGATTTGAAAAGTTTTTATTTTTTGCTAGGTAAATTTTAACTTGAAATCTTATGAAAATTCAGTGTTCCCACCTTTTTACCAACACCACTAAATAGCTTATTTAAAGTAAAGTAAATGTATCAGGTTAATTTATTAGGATGAAAATGATCCAGAATAGTGAAACGAATGATCTTGACACATTTATTAAATTTAATATTCCTTTAGAAAACAAAATCATCAAATACAAAAACCGGTTTTACTACTACGACCCGGTGTTGCTGCACACCATAGAGAACATGTCTTTCTTGCTTCTGTTTCTACTCATCACCTCCCTGCTGACCACCTGAGCTCGGATGTAGCCTTCCCTCCTCTCCTGGCTGTACACGTGACTGCTGGCCTCGCTCACTTGCTGTACACAACGCTCTATACTCTGGGTGTGCGAGGGCCAGGCAGGGACATGCATGGGGTTGTCCAGGAAAGCTCTGACTTGAACATTGGTGAGGCTGCAGGTAAGAGGGGGCTCACTGCCAGCCTGGATGTTATCCAGATCTATGAGATCAGTGAGGGTCTTGGCACCTAGATTGACTTCAGGAGTCTTCCTGACCCTGAAGGAATCGTCACCAACTGATTCGTCATGCCCAGATCCTCTCATAAGTCTCATATCCAAGATCTTTTTGACTGCCACTCTTCTCTCCTCCTCATCCTTACTGCAGAGCATTGTCTGCAGAACTGCCTCGGGATGAGCATACCAGGAAGATTTCCTCACAGTCTGCTCCACAATCTGAACAACCTTCCTTGGCTGACTCCTCAGGAGCTCAAGCTGGAAGAGAATATGCCTCGGACCTTCGGAGAACGATGACTTGATCTTGGTGTTGAACCAATTTGGCAAGTAGACACTCACGATGAATTGGACAATAAGTCTCAGGTTGTGAAGCTGGTTCCCTTTCAGTTTATGATGAGCGACCCAAATTCTGCAGAACCTGAGAGCCGTTGTGAGCCACTTAGAATGTGAGACTGGACCTATCTGCAGGTAAGCAAGTCTATCAAGCATGACCCCAGTTTTGATGGCACTGCAAATCATGTAACCATAGTACTGGTCAGTACTCAGGTCGTCAATGACAGTATGTGCAAGCTCAACGAGTGGAGGGCCAACTGTGATTTTTTCAAAGCTCGGATTTATTTCTAACTCAGTGGCAGAGTCCAGCATCTTGCCAAGAGGACCAGACCATCTGTTGTTTGAAAGAGTCTTGCCATCCAGCTCCTGGATCAGATGTCTGAGTGGCAACTCGTTGGTGTGGAGGTCACAAACAATCCAGACCAGCTTCCTCCCAATCTTCCGCTCTATCCACTGTATGACACCCCCTTGCCACCCTGTGTTCGTGTTGGTGCTGTCCCCTCCAATGGCCTGCAGGGTCTGGTCTACGTTCCTCTCTCTGAGCCAGTTCACAATGTTATCTGCCACTATCTCAGCTGGTTTCCTGATGTCATCTTTCTCTGGAGTGAAATGCCACAAATACTTCCCTCCTGGTTCACTGCAGCAGGAGTAGTGTTCCTCCTTCACCATGGCAGGGAACAACTTGTCAGAATCTCCAACTTTCATGAACACTTTAGTGTCATCCCTTCTCCCATCAAAGAACAAACAATTGATTCCATTTTCTCTTATCCCCTTATCAAACTCCTCTTCTAGGTTACTGACAAGTTTCTACTGAGCTCTCCTTACTTTGTTATGATCTATCACCAGGTGAACATCATCAGGTGTTATCAAACCACCGTCAATCCAGGCAGCTGTTGCTATCTCTGAAGTTTCTCTGAGACCAGTGTGGTGTCGCATGCTGGCCACAGCTATGCTCGGGATATCTTTCCTATTTCGAATCTTATGCCTGGAAGGTTTGGGATCATTATTTTCTGGGTTAGGGACAAAGTCACCATTCTCCTGGTCAGCACTCGGATCAGCCATGGGGAAGTCATTAAACTCTGAATCAGCTTGACTCCAATCATCGGCCTTTTTTACCTCACCCTGGGCCTTCTCAAGTCTCTTTTCCTCGGCAACACTTCTCCTCTTCTGTCTCTCTGTGGCAGCCTCCTGTCTCTTGGACTCCGGAATATCTTGGCTAGAAATCATGAGAGCCCCTATACTGCCAGTCTTCTCTCTCTGTGCTTTGACAAATGCCAGTTCGATCACAGGAATCTTCAGTTCACGCTTGCAAATACAGGAGATGTGGGCCTCGGATTTACAGTCACGATCGCATCCAAACTCAGGACAGAGAACAATTGGGTACTTGCAAGTAATTATGTCAAATAACTGGTCCAGTTGCTTGACAAAGCTGTCCTTAACTGCAAGTTTTCCTCTCCCAAGAGAGATATCTCTTGCCTTTTCCCAACTGGCTAGCAGTCTCTCACTAATCTTCTTCTGACTTGTTATGACTGGAGGCTTGAACTGAGCGTTAGCCAGAGTGTACTGTGCCAAGACAGCTTTGGTCATATCACTGGCAATGTCTTTGTTTGTGTAAGTTCTTTGGTTCTTTTCACTGATTTGCCTGATTAAAACACCGTATCTCAAAGCATCTCTCAATGTAGGCAACTCCGACTTCAGGAGCTCTCTCCCAGACCCAAGATAGTGACTGAGATGGCTGGATTTTTGGTTCCTCGTCCTGACACAAGCAGCCATCGCAAATATTATCAACTTATAAATGCATCAGAATCTGAAACAGAAAAAAATATTGTTAGTTGGGTTGTAAAAGAATGAAGTCAGAAAGCAATGTTCACTATTTAATTGTAATGCACTAATGCAGCTGTACGTTAGATTTTCGATAAATTTCACGCTAAAATTTACCTAGCCAAAGGTTGCAAAATATTGAAACTGAAATTATTTTCTGTTTATATACACTAAAATCTACCAAAAAAGTGATGGGCCATTAGTTTTAGCTGATCTTCCCTCCTATGACACACCCTACTGTGCATGGCAGCTCCTGTCGAGAGTTACTACCACTCTCTAGCATCCATGAATCTATCTAGCCTCCTTTTAAAACTTTCCAGAGTTCCCGCACTTACTACAAGGTTGCTAGGCTTGTTCCACTCGTCCACCACCCTATTTGTGAACCAGTTTCTTCCTATCTCCCTCCTAAACCTAAACTTATCCAACTTAAATCCGTTGCTCCGAGTCCTATCCTGCTCTGATATTATAAGAACTTTATCTATATCTCCTTAATTGATTCCTTTCACCCACTTAAATACTTCTATCATATCTCCCCGCACTCTTCGTCTTTCTAGGGAATGCAAGTTTAGTTCTTTAACCTATCTTGATATGGAAGGTTTCTAAGTCCCGGAATCATTTTTGTCATTCTTCGCTGCACCGACTCTAGTGAATTGATATCCATTCTATAATAGGGGCACCAGAGCTGAACCGCATAATCGAGGTGCGGCCTGACTAGCGCAAGATATAGTTGCAATAAGACCTCTGCACTCTTGTTACTTACACGTACTCTCTCTCTCTCTCTCTCTCTCTCTCTCTCTCTCTCTCTCACACACACACACACACACACACACCACCACGAGAGACAGTGACACACACACACACACACACACACACACACACACACTAGCCACATCACCAAGACCACCCCATGACCACTCAAGACCCTGCCTGACCTGGAGACCCACTTATCCCTGGCTAATGAGATAGATATTGATGGAGATATGACCACTTGATATGTGTGGGGTTAAAACACGAATAAATAAATAAATAAATAAATAAATAAATATAAATTAATAAATAAATCAATATAAATTAATAAATAAAATAAAATAAACCTTTGTAAATCTTAACCTGGAGTGGATGGTGGTGAGGTGAACCGATAACTGGAGGGTAACTTAATATGACTTACATTCACATTCTTATTTTTTAACCAGTGAGTAAATGGTATTCTTATTATACCACAGAGAGGATTTATCATGCTTTCTGTCTGTCTGTCTGTTCATGCATCTGTCTGTCTGTCTCTCTGATCATGTACCCGTGCGTGTGTGTGTCTGTCATAAAACATATTACATCTTCCGGTTCATGTAATGTTTTCCTCAACTCTCTGTTCTTGGATATTAAAATTTCTCTTCATAAATGTCAGGAAATGTAAGAAAATACTTCTATAAGCTTCTAATCTGACAGGAATTTCCCAGGGGGGGGGGGGGGCAGGGGGAGGGGAGAGGGGGAAGAAGGGAGGGAAGAGGGGGAGGCAGGGGAAGGGGGAGAGGGGGAAGAAGGGAGGGAAGAGGGGGAGGCAGGGGGAGGGGGAGAGGGGAAGAAGGGAGGAAAGAGGGGGAGGCAGGGGGAGGGGAGGGGAGGAGAGGAGAGGGGGAGAGGGGAGGGGAAAGGGGAAAAGAGGAAGGCAGAGGGAGGGGGGGAGGAGGAGGAGGAGAAGGGGGGAGAGGGGAAAGGGTAAGAGGGAGAAGAAGAGAGGTGGGAGGAAGAGAAAGAAAGGTATTAGAGGAAGGAAAGGGAGAGAAAAAAGATAGAAAGGGACGAGAGAGAGAGAGAGAGAGAGAGAGAGAGAGAGAGAGAGAGAGAGAGAGAGAGAGAGAGAGAGAGAGAGAGAGTGCACATCCGCCACTTTAATATTTCAGGTGAGTGTGGGAGTCGTTTAGTAATTGATTACCTAACCTTCACACCTGGCCACTGCTCCGGGTCTTAAAGGTGAAATATGTCCATTAATTGATTAAAAACTCCACTGAATTATCCCCAAAATATTAGAGGTAAAAAAAGTATGGGGACTCTTGTGGTTTAAAACGGCCTCTCTCTCTCTCTCTCTCTCTCTCTCTCTCTCTCTCTCTCTCTCTCTCTCTCTCTCTCTCT